>JALIRR010001131.1:75000-80000 GCA_023091755.1 Montipora sp. Colony 1 RG-2022 | reverse complement strand
GATAAAACTGTGTCGAAAAAAGCGTTAATCTCTCTCCAAAATCGTTTTTTAGACGTCGAACTAAGTTTCCGCCATACATTTTCGTACAGCGACCCCCTGGGGATCCCAGAACCCTTTCGTATAAAGCACGGATCCGATTAATGGTAACTCATTCACAGCCTTCCACCGCCATTTTTGTTTTCGTAGCACTTCTTGCGGTCAAAACCGGTTTTGTGGCCACTGGGGTCCACTATCGCCGTTCAACCAGTGAAATTGAGTGTTAGATTGTTTTTTACTCGGAAAGGACTGTGTCACGTAAATTAAAAACAACAATAAAAGCAAGGTGACACACGCTAGCACCAACCCGTTGTGGCCTACACATCACGCATGCGCACAACCATTTCACCCGGTCAATTAGCAGCCATGGACAGCTGTTTCGGCCTTGTGGGCCTCATCAGCATGGCGTACTTACCATTTTACTACTCTGCATTCCATCCCGTATATTTACTCGATCTTGTGAGAAAGGGCCTGGAAACGGAACTATTCTCACAAATGGTAGGGGCAAGGTAGGGGCATTTCCCTAATTCCATTCTGAACGGAAAAAGAGGACTACCTCTGGAGGTTGTCCACAAATTCCCAAAAGCATGTCCGAAAAATTACCTTTCCATTTGACCTCAAACCGAAATTTCCGGATTTTTTGGCTAAATGGGATGCACTCCAGATGTTCTTATTTTTCGTCTCTCCGTCATAACCGCTCGCTCCTCGCGAAAGAAAAATAGAATCTCTGGCACACAGGGTACCTTTAATAGTGCCACCGGTAGGCAAATAGTTAAGAACGAGAGCAGCTCGCGAGCTTTACTTTCAAAGCGGTTGTTTAATTAACTCGAGCATTCAGATGACTGGCGAAGAAAAGAATGTTATAATTGCTTTAATTAGGAGAAAGGAAAACCAGGTCTTGAAATTTCTCTCTGACAGGTTAGAAAATGATGATAGTCTTAGCAACCAAGAAGGGCGATCGCGTTTACGAAAAAGCTGCGAATGAGACGGAGAAATCAAAATTAGGACAGAAGAAATTGCACCAACAAGACAGCTGTTGCTCTTGGATAGTGTGTTTCTCTGGTGTTATTTGCCTTATTATCGTGCTGGGATGTGGCTATTGCTTTGGTATAATATTTCCGGTTCTTCTTGACGTTTTTCACCGAGGCAAATCCACAACTGGTGAGTATATAGCTTGTGTCGCGGGTGGGATGAACATATGCAAGTAAAGAGAAGGACTTAAAGGATGTGTTTCTTTGGGATGATCCAAAAAAGGATTATTGATCAAGCCACTTGGATCATGGTTTATCAAAAGAACCGAAGAGTCCTCTGGCTGAGTGGATTCATCGGTTCCTTTGATGCTTGGACCAATGATCCTTTTTCGGATAATCCCAAAGAAACGCACTCCAAGTCTACGTTTCTTCAAATGTTGGCCACGCAACACTTAGAGGCAAACATAAAATCTTACTGTTGAAGCTCTTTCATCAGCAATTATGTTACCGCCAGAATTTTTAAGTTATTTGCTTCCATGCAGTTGACAAGTGCTTCTTTTTTCTGCTATGGCCTCCTCGACACTGTTTTTGACAATAAACGGCTGCCTTTTCGTACCACGATTGGCCAAATTGAAAATGACTTTAGAACCCAGTTTTATTGTTTAGAACGAGCCAAACTCTTCAACCACATTGAAATGTTTCGTTTTTTTTCTTTCAGCATGGGTGGGCTCGCTGGCTTTTGCAGCCCCAGGTCTCTTTGGTCCTTTGTCTGGACGACTAACCGATCAGTTTGGTGCCCGCGCTGTAGTGATCTGCGGTTCTCTTTTGGCAACTGCTGGTCTTCTTCTTACATCTTATGTTCCCAGTGTTTTTCTCATGTTTTTGACGTATGGGGGCATCTTTGGCTGTGGGTCAAGTTTTGTTTACATTGCCCTCTTCGAGATTGTTCCCCGGTATTTCTTGAGACACCGAGCCATGGCCACCGGACTTATGGCAATGAGCTCTGGAGCTGGATTTGTGATAATAAGCCCCATATGCCAGGCCCTTTTAACAGCCTTTGGCTGGAGAGGAGCTTTTAGAGGACTGGCTCTTATATCATTAATAGTGTTCTTGCTTGGTTGGTCTTTTGACCCCCGGGTAGGGAGGGAGGAAACAGAAGATCCATTCGGAAAGGATGAAAAGTTACGGAACGCACGAAAAAAGGGGCTGCTTGATTTCTCTATGTGGAGAAATAGCACCTTTGCCACCGTTTCAGTCGTGACATCTTTCATTTATATTGGACATATATCATCCACGCTTCATCTTGTAAGTTTTAACAAATCTGCTTTACCTTTTATAATATTGTCCCAGTTGTGCTACTTCTGGATTTTGCGAGTTACTGAGCTAACACTGAGAGAGTTTTCTCATGAGAGCTTTTAAGCCATTGGTATTTCCAGAGACCCACTAACCGTGGTTTCCGATCGTTTAATGATCGTGAGAGGTGTTGGTACTTTGGGGCATTCTAGAAGACGTTTCCATCCAGAAAAAAAGGGTCACTGATCTGGTTGCTAATCTTGTAGTCTGTTCTCTCTTAGATTCAATACTGCGAGGAGCTCGGTATCGCCGAAGACTTAGCGGTTTGGCTTTATTCTTCTGTCGGCCTGGCTTCTCTTTTTGCCAGAGTACCTGGTGCTAAACTGTGTGAGGTCATCGGATCCCAAAAAGTTTACCTTATGTCTTCAACAGTCAGTGCGGTGTCGACGTTTCTGTTGCCCTTAGCAACTAACTGGATTGCAGTACTTTGTTTTGCAATAAGTTACGGTTTGGCCGATGGCTTGATGGCAATTGGCAATGTACTATCATGCCTTCAAACACTTACAATGGAACAAAAAGCTCAAGGCTTTGGATTTTTTCAGCTTTTGATTGGTGCGGGATCTCTGTGCGGTCCACCTCTAGGAGGTAAGCTTGTACCTTCACTTTCTCAGAGAGTTTTCATCAGAATGAGGGGTTTTGATCTTGACCGTTGTTTTGTCAAAATTTCCATGCCCTTCTCTTAAAGCACTATAACGTGTCTGCCATCGGACATGCAACTCGAAACCCAGGCAAAACCCTAGACTTAGCGCTTTAGTCTGCCTGCGTCTCATGCTTAAACCATTTTCGAAAATTTATGGTAGCTCTGAATCGGCTTCCCGGATTTTTTTAAGACTTTGCCGATAGTTTTATCTTGGATTGCTAATTACTATTCTACAATACAAAATGGGTAACACCGAGTTCATTTTTGAGATGTAAGCAAGTAAAAACGAAATATAGGCGCATTTTGTTAAGCAATAAGTGGTGTCTCATATGGTACCATAACATTGCTGCTACGTGAAACAGTGTAGTAGATATAACCCTTCTAAGGAGAAGGTTTCTTAAAAGTGATGAACCTTAAGTGTCTAGTCTTCTGACACTGGAGCACTAATTGGGGACACTGTAAACCGAAATCAACAAATTATCAGTTTTTGAGGAGAGGAGAAAACCGGAGTACCCGGAGAAAAACCTCTCGGTGACAGAGTATACAGCACAACAAATCATATGACGCCGAGGCAGTTTTCCCTTTCGTAAACAAGCGATGCCATTTGCACGAGACTGTTGAGTTTGTCCTTTGCAAATGAGGAAAAAAAATACTTAATCTAGGACTAGATTAGCAGCATATGTCATTTAGAATTTAAAAAAGACTGAGAAAAATATTAGAAAAAGTTGAGCGAACGATGACGAACTCGGTTCAAAGGTTTAATAGCAAATGCAATTAACCTCTACACTACTGAAACAACGGCTTCACATTTTAAGGTGTTTAAATGAAGCTAACCCTAACAATTTATTGAAAGCGAACCGAAGAAAATGGCTTGGTTACTAAGAATGGCATCGACCGTCAAAAATGGCATCGCTTGTTTACGAAAGGGAAATAAGCGACTCCGATGCTGGGAATCGTACTCAGGCCACATTGATGCGAGGCGAGTGAGGCTCTCACCACTGCACCATCCCTGCACCTCAAAACAAAAGCGAAAACATAAGTGCGAGTAAGGGATAATTTTTACTTCCAGGTGCCATTGCTTATCTGTCCATTTAACAAGTAGATTCTATGTTGCTGTGCGTCTTTTCAGTAATAGATCACAGATGACGTCACGATGGGGTAAGAACATGAGGCGACCGCAAACAAATTGCGGTGATAAACATATCAACGCATTTTAACGACGTTTGGTATGATACAACATACAGTAACGTTCTTGTTACTTTCAAGTAGAAACTCAGCAGGACAGCGGATCAATGTCATTCAGCAAAGAAGACAATAAATGCTAACTCGGCTTACTGCTTTAATTCACGTCACGAAGTAGCGGCGGATGGCTAGCTCACTCACTTAACAAAGGCAACAAAACAACAACACACACAACTCTCTTATATAGGTTACGCTACGCTATTCTCTAGGACATTCTAAGTGATTAATGTTCTGTAAATATCACAAATCTTAAAACTTATAAATAACTACTGATTCCTGAACATTCCACCACCAGTCAGCAATCTAGAACGTTCTTCAATGTCACGCAATCATCATATCGTTACACATACATCTTCAGAAGGGACAGTTGAACAAATTTTAAAATATATATGTGTGTAAAACTTGAGAGAGACTAATAACTAGATTAAGAACAATGCTCTTAGTAATATAAGCAGTGAAGGTTTGTTTAATTGGTTAATAAAGCCACAGTTTCTTACTGCCAACGTTTTTGTTGAACGTTGGTCTCAGGTCACGAGTTAGTAAGGTTTCTTTTATTTATACAAATACGCAACTATACTAATTTGTCTTACTAAATTATACGCCCTTCCTGATCCTTCAAAACTTCCACCTACAGTCCTTAAAACTCTTCTTGAATTTGCCACAAAGAAAAGCCACTTCATGTTCAATGGGGATTACTATAACCAAATTGATTGTGTTGCTATGGGGTCTTCATTAGGACCTGTTTTAGCCAATATTTT
>JALIRR010001131.1:40000-70000 GCA_023091755.1 Montipora sp. Colony 1 RG-2022 | reverse complement strand
TTAAAAATCATAAGGCGGATTACTTAAACTACTTGACTGCTGTAAAAATTGCATAAAACCTACTAAAAAGTTAACAAGTTTAAAAAGCACATAAAATTACCTAAAAAGTTTTCTGGAATAAAAATGACTCGAGTCTCTTCTTAAAAGATGCAACTGAGGGGCTACTCCTAATCGTAAAGGGCAATGAATTCCATAGTTTTAGAGCAGCAACAGTAAAAGAGCGATCTCCTAGCGTTGTTAAAGTCTTGAAAATCACAGGGTTTAGTAGCAGTCCATCACAATCAGAGCGTAAATTATATTTGCCTGCCCGGAGATAAAAAAGAGCTAAGCCACTGATGGCCTTTTAAGTTAATAGTAATATTTTAAAATCAACACGGAAATTAACCCGCAGTCAGTGCAGATTATACAGTAATGGTGTAACATGGCGTATTTAGATTCGTGGAAAATTAACATAGCGGCAGCATTTTGGACCTCTGCAACTTAATAAGTTGGTATGATGGCAAACCATAGAGCACGCTGTTGCAATAGTCAACGTGACTTGAGACAAAGGCGTGAATGAGTGGTCTCGGTGGACCGCCTAGAAAGATATTTCCTAATTCTTCTTATGTACAAGCATTGGAACAAGTGTTATTTACATCTGAATTCATTGAAAATGTTGAGTCCAACCACGTCCCTAAGTTCTCAACTACCCCTTTTGGTCTAATTTCAGTCTCCATTTAAAATATGATCAATGTTAACCTTGGCTCGTTGTTGCTTGGTACCACTCATTAGGATTTAGTATTAGTTTATCATCCCGTTACGAATATCATCCACACACCGCTGAATAGCATTGACAGCCTCAAATTGCCCAGTGCTGTGGTTTGGACTGAAAGACACATACAACTGCGTGCCTTCAGCGTAGCAGTGAACCTTAAAAACATCAAACAATTTGCTTGTATAAGTCGTGAAAAGCCTTGGCCCTATAGCACGGCCCTAAGCAAAGCAAGCACTTTTCGTGCCTTTTTAGCGTGTTTTAGCACGTTTTTTTGCAATCTCGTTCCCAGAGTCCACGTATCTTTTGGTCAGCGACAAGACACGGAGCTCTGGAATAATCACTTTTCGGAACTCCAAGATTTAAGGACTTCCAGTTTCACCGAAAAGTGGAATGGGGCGATAATTAGAACTCAGTGGTTTCAACAGCAGCTACAAATCTTTGCGTTTACAAGTTTAGTTGGAGGTACTTGTGCCATATTCGCAAATTACAAGCTGTTTTACACTCAGTCGTTTACGCATGAGCAGTTTGATAAATCAATTAGCCAATCAACACAGCTCTGAAAACTGATTATTCCGGAGCTCCGTGTCTTGGCTCTGACCAAAATACACGTGGGCTGTGGGGACGAGATTGGTTGTTTTGCACTTTTTTGATATTCCCCGCTGAAAATTATACTAAAACAATTATTCGCCGAAGGCGAAGTGAATATTGGTGAATATTTACCAAGACGTAGTCGACGTAAATATTCACCATTGTTGTATACCTTGACTTTCGTTCAACAAAACGAGCACTGTGATTGGTTGATTCCTTGTCACGTGGCCCTGATCAAATTCAAATGTATCCCGGCCAGGATACAATTCCACAGTTGTTGCCCGCACCGGATGTTTTGCTGCGATTGTTGCAGGAAAAGTCTAAATATATAACAAAGCACTTAATGTCTGGTCCCTCGGGAAACTAGTTAGTTTTGTTTTCCCTCGAGTCCCGATGTTGTGAGGACTCTCGGGAAAACAAAACTAACTGTTTCCCTCGGGACCATACTTTAAGTGTATAATATTTACTTCGCCTTCGGCGAATATTTGTTAATTAGAAGTTTTTGATGATGACGTCAGCTATGCGTCCGTCCTCTAATAGATCGTAGGTGAGAACTAATCAAAATGCGTGCATTAGTTTATTGAGCTTATTATATAGTGTTTTAAGGAGGAGGTTGGGATGGTAATAGTGATCAGTCTCAAATAGCTACGCGCTTCAATTCTAATATTTCTTTTTTCCTTAATTCCAGGTTTGGTGGCTGATAAAACTAATTCATACCACTTGGCGTTTTTTGCTGCAGGGGCGATCGAGTTCGTAGGAATAATTGTATATGTGTTATGTTTGTGTTTAAAGAGAAGACGTGCAGCAAGGAAACGCAGCGCCTTAGATGGCAACTCATCCTTTTTAACCGAATTTCTTGTAGTAGACAAGGTAACAGTTGTGTAACTATCTCAGTTTCAAGCATATTGTGTGCATTGTTTGAAATAATTTACTTGACGTTTCGTATGATTCGACAAACATTCTCAGAAGTGACTGTTTAGTACAAATTCGAGATTTTTATATGTAACATACGTAACTGATTTCTAAGAAATGTGATTATTCCAATATATAGAGTATATTACTCTGTAACGAAAGGATATGAATTGCATGTTTGAGAGCTCGCTCGTGAGATATTGTTCTTGCCACGAGAAGATAAAATTCATATCTTCGAGCTAACACGTAATTTTCTTTTTGCGATCGTAACCGTTACCTTAATATTCTCAATTTAGTGATTGGTGCATTAACTGCTTTATTTTTCACCAATTACGGTGTAGGGTTGTAATCGGACGCTGTAGTCGGACAGTTACGTCAGCCAATCATATTAAGTGTACTCAGCTTAATCCACCAATCACAGAATTTATCACAATAACCATAGCAACAACCACTTACCCTGCCAATCCGGGGATTTTCCAAAATGGACGAATTTGTAACGTTAGACAGTGAAAAAGGAATGCATTTGTTTTCACGGAAATTTTAATGGTTACGATTAATCATTGGTAACAGGACATCGTGTCGTCCAATTCGAGCTGTAATGATATTGATAATTTGTGATTAAACAAATCGGACTCCCGCTACGCGGTCGTCCGAGTTTGTTAATAGGGAGCTTACGAAACGACGACGCTATAAAACAATAGGTTTAGTGAGCAAAAACAATGGCTCTGCACGCTCTGCACGTGCGTTTTACATTTTGGTACATTTCTTTGCCGTCATCTCCTAAATGACGACGTGAAATGACCAAATTCAAGGTTCTGTGGAGGACGTTAGCACATGACGATGAATTTTCAGTTCTCTCTCTACGCTTCCAACTCACTCATACCAGTTTAATTCCTCGACAGTTACTACACATTTTTAACGCGAAACGACATGAAATAGTTTCGTAGTGATATGAATAACGCGAACTCGTATTTTTAAATGAAGTCCTCGTAGCCGTCGTCGTCCTCGTTTCGTAAGCTCCCTAATCACTCGTATGATGACAGATCGAATTGAACTCCACTCAGTCCTATTACCATCATTTATATGGACAATTATGAATAAATATACATGGTAGAGATTGAAAAGCAGGCTTGAGTATTAATACAAACAAAGAAGGCGGGAATCATGACGTCATTGCTCAATAGAACCACTCGTGTATACGCCACTGGGTTCCCGGATACAATGGTCGTATTGATTCTGCGAGTGTTTTAGTTCCCGTTAAAACATTCATACACAATATCAAGTAGAAATTTAGTGTTTCTTTCTTAGGGAGTCTAGCGACAAGGTAATTCCGGGTTTTCGTTTGAGGCCGGAGGCCGAACTTTTCGTCCCGTGGTTTCCCACTCCATGTCCTGTACTTTGATGCAAATATTTGAGCGGTTTGTTTTATTTTGCATTGTTAGGGCCGATTTACACGATACGATTTTGTCCCATGGGACAAGCTCACGACAGGCCTACGACATGACTTAAGGCCGGTTTACACGCTACGATTTGTCGCCCCGATCTGTCGGCCCGACAGTGTCGGGACGCGAATCTTACGTGTATTTTGACACCCGATCTTAAGGCCCGACGTCAGTCCCCACGTGAAGAATGTCTAGTTGCCCTCGTTCCTTTTTAAAGCGGTGTTTTACTCCGCATGCGTAGTGAATGCTAAGGCGACTTGGCTGACGAGCACAACGGTTTTTGGTCGCTTTATTCATCAACAGCAGCAGCAACAACGTCATTACTGTTACTTGCTGCAGCATTATTAAGAATCAAAAAGAGAGGATGAAGGAAAACACGATGTACTTGGGTGAAAAATTGGCATCGGACCGAAGCCGGGGCTTTTCACCAACTTATGTCATATCCAAGTTGTTCGTTCAGTGATTTGGCTACATGCGTTCTCGCAATCTCTCTTTTGTTCTTGCCATGATACTCTTTATTCCCCTTGTCATATAGACACGGATATTTAATCCATTCCGCTATCAGCAGGGAGATTTCTTTCTCTTGGAAACTGCGCGACTTTGGCCTCTTCAGAGTCTTCATGTCCGCCATTTTGATTGCTTCTGTTTGGTACGCATGCTCTTTTCTCAAAGTTTTGATTGACATGTCGGCTTCTCTGAAAGTGTCGGCCCGACTCGACAAAAATCTGTTGCACTGCAACAGATTTTCTGAATCGGGCCGATTTCGTTTTCACGAATCGGCCTTAAGATCGGGTGTCAAAATACACGTACGATTCGCGCCCCGACACTGTCGGGCCGACAGATCGGGCCGACAAATCGTACCGTGTAAACCGGCCTTTACGATTGTCGCAGCGTTTTAAAACATGTTTTAAAATGCTACGACATTTTTTCTGACGTACACAACAATCGTAAATCATTTCGTGGGCTTGTCGTAAGCTGTTGTCGCATGCGACAAAGTCGTACCGTGTAAATCGGCCCTTATAGTTCTTTTTACTTACTTTTTTAGGAGAATTTGAGATAAATCCAGACTTGCCTGGGAAACTGATTCTTGGGTTCCAGAAACACTGGAAACAGCGTTTCTGAGTGTTCTATTTTAAAATTTTCCTTAAAGGGGGGAGGAGGGGGAGGGGGAGGGGCATGCCACAGACCCTCCTAGGTAGCGCCAAAAATGTCACGTCCAGTGCTCTCAGCATTACAAAGCTGTCGAAAAGCCTGTAATTGCCAGTTCAGTTTACCAGCATCAGTGTAAGGCCCAGCAAATCAGATACTATTCAATTTTTAGCTATAATTAGAAGGCTGCGAAAGGAAGGATACACACAAGACAAAATAGATATTGTGCTTTAAAAAATACCTTATGGCATTTCAGTTTATGCCGCTAGTTTTTTTTTTCTGATTTACCGTTGTCCAAGGGTGGTATCACGAATCACAAATAAATGGGTAAATTTTCCCAGAGTGGAAGTTGAGATGTCGTGCGGAATGAAAGGACTACCCTTGAATCTAGAATTTAACTTGAAATCTGGGACAGTTTAGTCAAAAGTGAAAAAAATATTGGGGGGCACGGCAGGAGAACTTCCTCTTTTTATAAAAGTAAAGTAGAGATATAACTGCCATAAGCGGACATTAAAACTCGTAGCAATTCAGACACCACAAACGGGTGAAGGATGTGAAGATGCAGAGAACGTGAGAGATACGGATGTGGAAGATGCGGGTTGAAACTGCAGAATACAATATAAATAAAAACTTGAATGCTAAGCAAGTAATAACGAAACGGCAAAACTGAGACGATTATGCTTACATTGTAACGAATACTGGAAAGCTGTGGTAACTGAAACTGGACACTGATCACTAGGAACTTACTGCGATTTACTGGGACTAGGGCAACTAAAACTGATGGAAGGAGGCTGAAAAAGCTACATGCAAAACTTTGGACTTGGATACGCGACACAAGCTACATATAATTACGTGCTAGAATGGAACGTAAAATGGGTGTAAATGACATTATTATATCTCTCAGATAGTACGCGCGCTGTAATTGGCTAAATTAGCAGGCCGTATTCTACAGTACGGCCCGCTGTACAGCCCGCTAAATTTAAAATTTCGACAAAACATCATCTAGCAAGTTTTTCATGTCATTTCTGTTGCATAAACTTATACTGAAAACTGTTTGAATCTTGCAAGCAACTATTTCAAACTTAACAGCCAAGAAGATTTAGTTTTTGGCATTCTTTGTGGCAGTTGAACCTTCCGCTTCATTTTGACTAGTTTCCTTGCCCGCGCGCCGGTTAACCTCAGAGATATAATAAATATCTTACTAACCTCGTTTTCTCGGTCCGTACTGTAAGTTACGAATCCTCGTTTTCTCCCGTTGATTTATGGCCCAAGCGCGAAGCGCTTGGGCCATAAATCAACGGGAAAAAACTCGGTCAGTACGGACCTCGAACTCGGTTAGTAAGAGGTATGTAAAGAGACAATAAAGAATGAAGTTTAGAACAAGAACAGCTAACGTGGGGGTGCGAAAGCGTAAATAACAGTGAAAACGAAACATTAAAGGGCACTCAATCGACGCGTTATACTAGATCTTACAAGAGACTGAAAAGTTTCACAATTTGCGCTCGTGATTTTCTCCTACGTTTTTTGAATACCCCGATTGTTGATCTTGCCAGCTGGGCCTCCAGCACGGAAGTCTGATTCTTAACCGTGCCAAAAGGTGGGCGGTAGGTAAGGTCTTTCGCAGGCAATTCTGTTTTCCTGGAAAATTTTGTGATTCTACGTAAAACAATGAGTAGCTTTGATAAATAGCTGAAACTAACTCCAATCTCACTCAAATGGCAACCCTTATCTCCTATAAGCCTCGTCCACAGGAGCAATATATATGTGACAATTTCATGTGCCAAATACATTTGATCGTTGTTGACAATTCACAGTTTGGACAGCAGAGATAAAGCAGAAGAAACAAGGCGAGGTTGCCTGGCTATCCTCCAATGGCGCTCACCAGGCAGGAATTTGCCACATTTTGTGATGAGTCGTCTACAAGAGCAATTTTTCGTATTTGACAACTTTTACTTGTCACATAAAGGCCAACACGCCAGCTATTCATGAAAATTGGCCGAATCTCCTCGTCCAAACGAGCAAATAAAAATTGTCACGTAGAAATTGCCCGTGTAGACGGCGCTTTATCCTTTCACGTTTAGTTGGCATAACTTTGAATGAAATGCCGTCGATTGTTGACATAATTCGAATGGGCAGCAGTGGTAGGCTCAATTGCCAGCCGCTGTTTCCGGAAAGGAGCCCACGCTCTCAGGAGAATGTGGCAGTCAACACCGACAACACCAAATAGAACGACCTCTTGCTGAATCAACATGCATTGACTTCCGGATCCCCTGCCCAGGCTCAGGTAATTGAACTAACGGTCGTACGCGTGTGGCAACGGTTCCACAACGAATGCACACAGTAGAACCCACCAGAGGCCGTTATTGTCGGCGCTGACAAAAGGATTCGAAGGAGATATGAGTACCTTCGCCATTGGTAAGTTTTCATTTCCAGTAAGTAAACTTGGTTTCACATTTCAGGTGTTTGCGTGGCTCGACATCAACTTTGGCCACAGTCAAACATATGCCCGAGAGCGTAAAACTTTTTGAGGGGTACCTGCCACTGTTCCAAAAACGTTTTTTTTTTGCTACATATTCTCGGAGTCTTTAAATGTTCGTTACATTTGATGAAAAGGAGCGATCAGACAAGAGATCCAAGTCTTCAGATCAGCTATGGTTTATACTTTTCAAAAAATGCCAGTTTTTAGGTTAAGAAAATGTCTCCAAGCGAGTAGCTTGTGTCAGGAGTTTTCCTCTCGTCCAGTAAACGTTTCTTGCGCTCTCCCAATAAAACTATCGTTTAATTTGATAACAGGCCCAATTTGATAAGAGCCCAAAAACGCAAAGAAAACAGATCGCCACATAGTTATGGTTCACACTTTTTTCCAAAACTGGTTTGGGACATAAACAAAAACTTTCATCGCTTTCAAACGTTGGGTTACATACACTACCAGCCACTCACTCAGTCTCACTCTCGATTCGTTCACAAACCAAGCGTTCGTAACGTTTTTTTTCCCAGCGGTTGTTCCTGCGCTTTCATCGGAGTTATTTTTAGATGAGTCCCGTTCTACTTCCGGGAACTTCTAAACCAGTTAAATCACGCGAACGACCCGCTCATTTCAACTATCACTCAAATTACGCACACGATCTTTAATATTCGTCCATCAAGGACTTAAGACTCTGGAGGTGAAGGACTGATAGCACCTGGACGACTCTGAATAACATTATTTGTGTTGAATCCTATAGCTTCTATTTCAATACAAAGCTAGCGTACGAAATGTTCATTGAAACACACATTAGCTCAGCTCTATTTCACGAATGTTTACAGGAAGACACACTGATTTACACGTCTCGAATAAGTAACTTGAGTACGGGAGAGTCCGAACTGGAGTAGGCATGTCTCAAAGTGAGAACCGCTTTATCCTTGGTCATTCCACTGAGAGGTGTGCCATCCACTTGAAGTACAACTTGACCCACTTTTAATCTTCCGCACTTCCAAGCCGTGAAGTTTCCTTCCTGGGGAACGAAAAACAACAAGCGAGCGAGTTTACTTTAACGAATAAATGGTTTAATGTTCATGCGTTTACGAGCATGCGATATGTCAATTTGGCGTAACAAGGCCTCTCCCCATTACCCGCTCGTTAATTTGCCTCCCGCGCCAACAATACCACCAGCTACGACAGCATGTTCTCTACCTTGAATTGACGATTATCGTTAATTGTTAATTTGCTTTCAATTTACTATTATCGTAATTTCAAAACATTGAAAGCTTGATATGGATTATGGGAAATGAACATATTTCTTTTAAAAGAAGAACCCCCGCATCCCCCCAACGTTTTGTGTGTCAACCAATCAGCGTTAACCATAACGGTGACTTTTAAAGTTTGAAATTAATGGGGCCGTGTACGGAAAGTAATAATACAAATTAACTGGCTGGGTTTTTTTTTAGTGAAGATAGAATCGAGACTCTCCCTTAACTGGACAATTTAAGTAATTGTCACTTTAAATATACCTCATGCAAATATTCAGGCGTTTTCAACGGCATTTGATCCCAGGTACTCTGCGATGCGGGTGCAATGGTCTACAAACTGAACTATGAATCCACTCAGTCGGTAGAGCATTGCACCGGCATCGCAGAGGTCATTGGTTCGAACCCCGCTGAAAAGTAAAGTAAAGTAACCATATTTAATATCGATAACTCGTAACAGTAATTCAACTGACAAACCTGAGGTCAACGGTGCGCTCATTTTACTCCGCCCTCTCCATCAGTGCTCCGTTTTACGGATATTTAAAGCTACTTAGCTACACGGAAAGGAAAGAAGTCGAAACAAGGATGCGAGATCCGGGGATCGAACTCAGGACCTCTTGCACCAAGGCCGCGCACTAACCGACTGTGCCATCCTTGCTCCTCCTTGCTCGCCTGAATTTCTGAGGCGTCTTCAAAGTGACAATTGCTTGAATTGTCCAGATAAGCGTGAGGATCAGTTCTATCTTAAGTCTACAATCCGCACGTCTAACATACATTTTTTTTTTCAGCAGACGAATGATGAGGTTAATTTTTAAAGAAAGTTGGTTCTGCATCGGTGGAGAGTGCAACACGAACACTGACTTTGGTTTTATCAACCAAATTCTCTGCGTCTTTTCTTGACGCCTGCTTGCAGGCGAACTTCACTCGTGTGTGATAATGTCTATAATTCACAAATTAAGGGTACTAACAAAGTTTAGCAGAGTGTGAAGCCACTAGGTTCTCGTGGTTGAAACTCTTCGTCCAGCAAAGAGTGGTTTCCACATTTCTTTGATGGGCTGAAAGCAAGCACGCAACTACATTACGGTTGTAATTCCCGGTGGGTGACTGAGCAAGAAACAAAGTAGTTCGAATCTGTGCAGATTGCGGGCGTGAGGGAGAGTGAGATTTGTTTTTCGTTGGAAGCACTCGCAGAGAAGCGACAATAGGAAGCTTAAGCACGCGCGTTTTTGAGACGCGGACGGCAACCGGAAGTGAGATGTTTTCCCTTTTAACCTGTCTTCACGCAACCACATTTACATAGCTAAGTATATTTTCTCCATAAAAAAATGATTAGTATAAAAATCTGGGAGACACCACTGTCCTGGCTTGCGAAGTGCTCTTTTCCGTTGCCGTCCGCGTCTCAAAAACGCGCGTGCTTAAGCTCCCTAATAACGGTTATGGGCCTGATCAGAAACATCACCCTGAGCCTACAACTCCCACATTTCTCCTTTGATGTCTTCACATCTACATCAACATCGACACATTCCAGCACTCGGCAAAGTCCTTTTTGGCTTATGGCTCTTTCTGCTAAAGTGGCCTCATACACCAAAAGCCTTTTTAGAGACATCACCGCCAAGCCGGCCACTTCTGCTGGAGAGAACAGGACAGCCACACATCGGGGACTTCATCCCCTGCTCTTTTCGAATAGTGCGTGGGTTCTTTGACGTCCCACAGGGAACTTATGAACATAGAAGATATTTGTGAGACGGGGCCTACGGTTTATAGTCCTTATCCGAGGAGACTCGAAAGTCTAACTATTTGCAGATGAAATTACAAAGGCAGCACTTTCTCCTCAGTTATTTTATATCCTGAGTGTTGATCCGGCCGGGGTTCAAACCTGCGACCTCCCGCGTGACAGCCCGACGCTCAACCAACTGAGCCAACGGTGCTTCGTTTACTTCATGTATGCATGCACTTTAGGTGATGAATCTAAAAGTAACCAACGTCTGATCTGAGAAAGCCATCACTAAAGTGGCGGCACCAGTTGTGCCCTCCTAGAGAAGAAAAGCTAGTCCAACGAAGGGATTTGAACCTACAGTTTGGAAACTTACAGCTGGGTTTCTCGGAAAAAAACCCCCGTAATATCCCGGCCACACATGCGAGCTGACATTGCGTATCCTTTTCTACGGACTTTGCTTTGTGAAGCAAACGGTCAAAATAAACAAAACACTTAAAAAGTAAGCCCGTTTAGGTATTTGCAAGCACAGAGGAGTTGACAAAGCACTCTCCAGCATAACTCCATGCATCAAGAAGTCTGTGCGGAACTTGACGTTGGGCCAGACGGATTGTAAGCTAAGCGCACAAACCACTGTTTATAAGGGTACTCATTGCATGAAATACCGAGAAGACACCAAAACGTAATTGGGAAGAATTGCACGCTTAACTCTAGCCGGAAGTGTGGGGTATTTTAGTGGATGCGTAGTCATACTGTATAACAAAGCCATACCTTGACTGATTTTATCCTGATATCACTTGCTGTGTCCGCGCCACCTTCTAATGCAAGACCCAAGCCACCACAGGATTTTTCAACTTCAACCTCAAAAACTGAATGCGAGATTTCTTTTGCCCCGCAGCGCGGACTTTCTCTAGGTTCTATGGCGACATTGCTGGTTTCGTTCTGGTGATTTAAAAGGAGTTTTTCTAACAATGAATATAACAGCCAACGAAAAAAAAAACAGCAATTTTCAAGTCCGATGTATACCTTCCTTTCCTTTCCTTACCTCTGCCATTTGTCGAAACTCACTAAGTTGAGCATGCACGTTTGTTACTAAGCTTCTCGAATCCTCACGAGATACTTCATGTTGTGTAGGCTTGCC
Source organism: Montipora sp. Colony 1 RG-2022 (assembly GCA_023091755.1). Lineage (NCBI taxonomy): Eukaryota > Metazoa > Cnidaria > Anthozoa > Scleractinia > Acroporidae > Montipora > Montipora sp. Colony 1 RG-2022. Next base: position 58,574 of record JALIRR010001131.1, on the reverse strand, counting down.
TTAAAGGAATGCGTGGGACACAGCGGGCTTAAGTCACAGTCAGCAAACATATCATAGGGCATGCGCTTTGAAGACTGCCGTCCAAGGTTGTGGACGGCGGTTGGATCAAAGTGAGTTTCGACCAATGGCAGAGGTCTCTTCTCCCGCACTCGTCAACCCAGCGAACGCAAAAACAAAAGAGACTTCAGCTAGCAGGGAAATATCTTCCTAAATCGCAACACAGAATATTCTGATACTAACCTAATGTATCAAGTATTAATTCCTAAACTCGGGGTTTTGCGTGCGAAGAGTTTACACATTTACATCTGACAAGTCATCTTTAATACTGACAATATCGTTGTACCCGTCACTCAAGGTGAACCACTGTTAAGGTAATCCAATAAAGAGTCCAATAAATCAAACAACATGGAGATGAATGTTTCTTTTGCAGCAAAAAGACACATGATGAGGAGTGTCCCATTACCTTGGTTTTACATAGTTGGTGAAGATCATAAAGTTCCTGACTAGCTCTATGTTTAGCTTGAATACTCTTTTGTTGCTCCTTTGGCAGATTCTTATAGTCATCCAAGCAGATGTTGAAAAAATAAATAAACAAACATGAAAATGAACTTAGAGCGAACAGAAAATATAAATGAGGAGAAAGGTGAACAGAGACGAGACAGAATGAATGAAGAGAGATGGCGTAGACGTAACAAAACAAAAAAACAGAAAGCAGAAAAAGGGAAGCACAAACGTCAATGCAGATACGCCGGCCTATCAACTCATTCCTACCAATATCGTTGTACTCATTTCGTGAAACAAAAATTAAAATAAAAGATGACAAGCCGCCTGAGCTTTTTCAAAAATGCCTCATATAGTTATGTCCAAGATACTAAGTTATGTGTTGCACCGATCTCGTCTAACCCTTTCTTCAAAACCTCATATATTTTTAAAATTTACACGAAGACGAGCTTCACAAAGTGCCTCTTTTTCCCCACTGACTCGTCAAGTTCACTTCCTATGATCCGACCTACCGAACCACAGGTCAAACGCTGACTAAAACCCTATTGTTGTACTGTATTGAAAGAAGCTTTTGACATGGGACAGACAACACACAATGGTCGATTTCATTGACGATTGCCCGTGGGATGCTTAAATGTGAGTCACTTTACAAATGTCTTTACTTCCGGCTCCATTCAATCCAATACACCCATATCACTCACTGTACAAACAAACGATTTTGCCCGTCTAGCCTCTCATTCAGTGTGAGGCTGGACGGGCAAAGACAATGCAAAGACAAAGCCTTTATTCCCCACGGACTCCAAAATGGCCGCCGAGTAATAAAGGTGAATACCAACTGAAGAACATTTCAGAAGAAGGAAAGCTTGTAGCGAGCACAAAAAATGAGAAACGCAAACAATGCAACAAAATAAACACCTAACATACCGGCCAAAAAAAAAACAACAACAACAACAGCCGCTGTCTGCATCATAGTACCGTGATGTAGAAATATAGAAACAAAATATATATATAAATGATCGCGTTCTACTGAATTCTACCATTCCAAACGCATCTGGTTTCAGTTAAAGTGGTTCAGTGGACACTTTTCCCACCGTTTTTGGTTGCAATGCGGTAACTACTGCGCATGGTCATTACCAGACTTCTCCAGCACGTGGGACCATGCCCGACCTGGCTACCGAAAACCACGAAAACCAAGTTCGGAGCTGGTGGAAAAAGTGGATCAACAAAACCGACCAGAAAAAGGTCTTTTCCAATAGAAAACAAAAAACTCAATGATCTTAAGAACTTTCATCAAAATGATCTTGCATTTCATTACTTGCAGCTCTACACATTCGGCTTCCTATTTAATCTCACCATCAAGTTGCTATCACTACAGCTCCGTTCCTTGTTATCCTTCGAAACCAGTTTGGAAACCTTTCGGTTTTCTTCAGGGCATGCAGGATTCCGCACTCCATCCCAGCTTTTCCGGTTTTTTGCTGAACTCTGGCTGCTACTGCTGGAGGATGAAACCTGGTTTTGTGTCTGTGATGTGTTCCGCTTGACAGGTTCATGGCTTTTAACGCTTTTCTGTTCTCTAGAACTGGAATGTTTTTGGTAACCAATAGTCGTTAACGTCGAGCCATGAGAACCAGTCAATTTTGTATTTCCATGCGTTGACGATAGTTGATCCTCTTGGACCTCAGCCCAGGTAGCTAATCTCGTCCTTTGTCCAGGTAATTTGCCCAATTCCGGTCTCAAGTCATCTTCATCTGGAGTTGTTCCTCTGGTTCCGTTTTGTAACTCCGGGTGAACTTCGCTTCGTGAAGCGACCACTGGTGATTCGAAGATTGCCGATATTGAACTTACGTTATCCGGGTTATCTGCGTTGTCTTGAAATGTACTTGGAAATATAAATGGATTTGGTGGTGACTTCGCGTTCTGAGAACCACTCGTAGGATGAACATCCACACCACATTTTTTGTCTTGTTGGTGACAGGACGGTGGTCTTGTTGAGCTCACCTTTCCGTTGGAATAGGAGGTTTCTCTGTGTCCTTCTACCAACAAATCTTTCCCCCGCTTTTTCTGTCTCGAATTATCGCCCACTGTTTCGCTTGCTGTCGTTTCTCCAACTGATTTTGTCGATGGTATTGGTGCGTTTTGGTCAATGATAGGAGAGGAGGTCAACAAGGGTGAGGAGACATCGACATCAGCTGGAACCGGAGTACTCTGAAAACCAAATGTAAACATCAACAATAAAACTACAAAACGGAGGAAAAAGGGTATCCATTTCCAGCAAAACTTTACCGGGATTAGCTGAATCAAACACGGTCCCTCCTATTACAGATCGATCGTCGGGTTAATGTAAACTTTCAAGAGACGATGAGGTTGGAAAAGATCCTCGAATATTTACCTCGGTCCTCGGGAGATCTAGCGAAATTGGGTCGATCGTTAAAAAAGTAGGAAGTCCCAAATCCTCTTCTTCATCAAAGACCTGCAAGGCAAGCAAGCAATGAGACTAGCGCAGTGTTTCTTTGGGAAAAACTGAACACAGATTCGGTAGGACGGATTTCACTAAACAGAGCAGCGAGACTCTTATAAGGGTCTTTTGCCGACGAAGCAAAAACTGCGCGACACCAGACTAAGCCCCCCCGAATGCGCATTTTCTAAAAAAAAACACGAGAAACGCAACCTGAAGAAACAGAGAAAACTGCCCTGTCTCACTAGAAAGGTCAGTTCATTCATCGCATAAACTGATATTTCGCTTTAACTCTGTAACCAATTAACTTTAAAACCCACTCCTAAAACAAACGTTAAAGAAGGAAATATTCAATAGAATTCGATGGGCTGTCGATTTGAGTTTGAAGTATTCGTGGCTTTACATGTAACTACTAGTTTACCTAAATGGTAGAAATGCTGCCGAGGGGGAGGGAGATGTTCAGGTATGCTTGCGGTCATTTAACGACGGTTTGTCCGTGGAATTGAAGGAAGATTAGTAGGTCTTGAGCAGGGACGATCACGGTACAAAACGTTGACACCCAGCAAGGACCTCCGTTCTGGGCCCCAATAGTTTGAGGATACAAGCATGTACTTCACGCTCTTGTTTAAATAAGCGCCGAGTACTATGATTCATGCGACTGACTGAAATTATATACTTTGCCTTTCAGTAGACTCTTCATAAGTACATGCGATCTGTTTGAATTAAAAAAGGTAAGTTGTGGTCAAAACAACTACGCATCGTTTCTGAGGAAACGATACATTGTAAATAGGAAAGGACAAGTGGTTACTCGTAAAATACGAAACCAAGAAAGATTGAAGAATATAAAAGAGAATCGAGTAATATTAGCATCGAGCATGTTGATCATTTTCGATGCGAGTTCACTTCAACTTCTTTTTCAGAGCAAGTTAAGGGCGAATTGCTGTGGTTATTAGTTCTACTTTTGGTGTGATTAAACTACAGTAATATACACGACAAAGACTTGTGAATCACCAATTCAGCTCGACAGTGGTCAATACCAACTAATCAGGCTCTTGATTTTCTACTTGGCCTTTGAGATGCTTTCACGACAAGAGTTTACTGAGGTTTATGTCTGTCGGGCGGGGTTGGTATCTGGATGGAAGATCATCGAAATATGCGACGTGTGATTGCCTTTCGTAGACGCCATATGCATTGTAATGCACTTTTTTCCAATAGGAATGCTCACATTAAACGGCCAGAGTCCTGACCGGCATTTATCACTTCACTTCAGCCTGGCAACTTTTCCTATTTGTATATCACGAAGCTGCGATAAACTCTATAACGGAAGAAAGACGCGCTAAAGAAGTGAAAATGGACCAGAAGACTAAGCAACGGAGCAGTTTTGCAGGTTAAGTTAACTCGAATTGGGAACGTGGCTGCAAGCGTCTGTTCTAATCTTCTGTGCATCGAGCAATTTTACGGAAGATCAGACCGCGTATCTTAATTCCATTCGCGCATAACCACAATTCCTTGCGCATCTGATCTTACCGCGACCACAATTCTTTGCGTTTCGAAGAAAAATGCGTCTTTCGATTAGAGAGCTGCCTCGTTCGTTCGCTTCAAGCTCACTCACTGCGACAGTAATTATCAAAAAATAGTTATAGGCGTGGACCTAGCGGGAAATTCGGGCGTCAAAGGCGCTTCCCATTTAGACGCGATTGTCAGTCCATCGTAGATGATGTAACTAGTTAAAGTAAAACAACGTAGAAAATACCTCGTATCTGCGCCTGGACAAACTGTTTAATGTGGGCTGCAGAGATTCAATCATTACTTTTACCGAAATGCACGGAAAAGCATTTGGGCGTTCAACGATAGGGCATGTTGAGGCAAAATTTATTTGAAGGGGGGGGGGGAAAAATTGGAGTCATTTACGGAGTTTGTAGAAAGTGCAAAAGACAAAGAGGAAGGGGAGGGGCAAATGAGATACACAAGTTAAACGAAATCAAAGGTCTTGGCGAGAATAAGCTTACTAACTGACCTGTTCATTGTCGTCGTGAAATGTAAGAGTTGCTTCATAAACTTCATAAGGCTGAGTTGTATCGGTTTTAATGTCGTCATCGACCTAACGTGTGGAGATGCAAAAGGAAAAATTGACTAAGTAACACCAAACACTAGACATGCTACAAATTTCCAGTAGTTCAGATTACTTGCAGTACAGTGAATACACCCCCATTATTAGTTGGCTCGATCAAGTGCACACTTGAATCAAGAGGGCTGAAACGAGTACACACAAAACGTGACAGACTGGGAGTGACAGCGCGACACCAGTTTCAGGACTTTAAGCGCCTTTTCTCTTGGGAACTGGCGATCTGCAAGGAAAAACCTTAAATAACAATGACCACAGCCAGGTTTTCTGAGCCCGCGAGACTGAGCACCCAAAAACCATTGTTTTAAGAAAACCGCTGGTTAGCAACCGTTGATGTTTAAGGTCTTCCGTCAGCATGATCAGGATGCCTGACAAAGAATTTTCGAACAAGAAAAGCGATTGAGTCCGATTCTATACCAGGAATGGAATTTCCAAAGTCAAACAATAAACACAAAAACACTCCTTACAGAAGGTGCCTCGACCTCGAGGAAATAGGGACCGGGCAAACCCCTCATATGACGCCGAGTCTGGAAATCGAAGACCGGGGATACAAAGTTTAAAGGGAGAACTCTCGCAAGTGCGACATGCATTTATTGCTTACTTTAACACTTGGAGGTAGAACGTCTGGTATTTGAGGCGGAGTGATTGGTCGTGACCCAGTGTCATCAAAGGAACCCTGCAAACCAAAAGGGGCGAAATCACTCGTTGACTCAAATTCATTGATTCTTCTTTCTTTGTTGACTTTTACCAATAAAGAGTCAAACATACCTTTTATACTACAGTAATTGTTAAAATCTGAAATTCACCTAGATGGCTTTCTATCATAACATGTGTCTTACATTTTTCGACAAGTGACTGAGTGAGTTTACAGGAGGCAGTGTGGCCCAGTGGTTAGGGCACTTGCCTTAAGATTCGGGGATCCCGGGTTCAAGACACGTTCTGACCGCTGGTTGAATTTATTCCTGGTAGTCACTGGTTCAACTTCTCAGCTGTACTTGTAAATAGCCAACTAGCTTGCCTCCGGCCAGTTGGGATTCTTAACAGTTGTTTTTGAGTGTTCTGTTCTGTCGTGTTTGTGTTTCATTGGCCCTGAAAAGCCCCTATAGGGAGTGGTCAATTAAGTATGTACGTATGTTTGTATGTATGTATGTAGGTATGTATGTATGTAATTTTCTCTACCTTCCTTTTGAATGATATGTTAATGAAAAGTCCCACCTCCTTCATCTTAATACTCAGTCTTTCTCCGAGGTTCAACAAGGACTTTTAAACAAGTCAGTTTCAAAGCTCTTACATATGAATTGTAGGCGAACTATTAGGCGAACTGACATATTGGACGTAGGCGAACCGACTTTAGACGGTAGGCGAAACTACCGGTTACCTGATGATCCTACATACGTTACACAAGAGAAACATTTATATCGTCATATCTTTGTTTACCCTCAGATTTTAGAGTAGCAACCAACAGAGCCACCGGTGCTTCATTTTATCTTCCTTGTGGGTTGTTTTCACCAACCTCCTTATATTTGACGGTTACGTTTCGCAAATTTGGGTAGATATTCACAAAATTTCAAACCTTTTCGCTATCACTTTCCTGCACTTTGTGCATTTTTCCCCTATATTCCTTTATTTTAGCATTATTTCACTACAGTTTTGCACAGAATATTACCAGATCGACTTGTAAGGACCAGGGTTTTGCGCTAAAATGAATTAAACGCTGTGATTTTGGAAAGTTATTTTCGACTTGTCACCACCATCATATATACTTCAAACAACTCTTCCCAGTTGATTTTCAGCGATTGCTTATACTTCCACAACATATTCATTAGGTATTTTCTGTTATTTAGGTATTTGGTATTTTCGTAGCAAAGTACTTCTAATCTTTACCTTGGCTGAGCTTCTACTTGAAGATCCTTTACCAGAGAGACTAGAGACACTGCTTACATGTGAGTGAATCGAACGTTGGTCATCATCTAAATAGCTACCAAGAAACTGACCACTCTGTTGGGCGAACAAAATAACTGTAAATAACTTCTAAAAAAAGTCACAGCATCACTGAGAAGATGAATTGCAGAAAAAAATCACAAGAACTGGTCACTTAAATCATTAAAAAATAAAAGTAATGTTATTACATGTGGCCTGTGCCGTACTGTGCTCAGCCCCTATAAATATTTTGCGATGAAAAATTGAAAGTTTTCCTTCAGTTATGACACTCGCCTTCATAATTTCAATTTCTTTTTTGAGGACTAAATCATCAAATCGATCAATGTCTTTAGGTTCTACAGAGCTTCTTATTTCTGTCATTAATGACATCTGTCAAAAAAAAAAAAAAATTCCAAAAATTAGACATGTGTCATTGATGAAAGGCTTGATAAGTGGATAGGGTTAACACCAGAAAAGCGCCAAAACAACAGATTCACACAAATCACTTCTCTAAACGTACAGTAGCATGCATTTCTTTCTTTACATGCACGTCTGGACATAGGGGGGCAAGCAGGAGAGTGACTTGAATCTTTGAGGCCAGGCCTTTCTTCGATATTTCTTTGAATTTTTAAATCTCCCTTAACCGTCCAGAAGGATAGAGGCCCCATCCCAGTACATGTAAGAGAGGCATTACTGCAGTATGCTCAGAGACACTACAATCCCAGTTGGCACACATGTTACAGGTAAATTTGGTTTTAGGTCAAATGATTTTAACCCAGATTTGTGTAAGTTCTTGGTATCTATTTATGATAATGAATACCAGACACAAAGAAATTACAACTCAACCTAACTTATAATCGTTTTGACCTGAAATCAAATTTAATCTGTGACACATGCATGCAATTTTCATGCAACGATCTAAAGCAAACCATGTTTCATAATTATGATAATAGGCTATTAAATTAATTATCCTCTCCCCTCCCCTCTCATTCAATGTTGAAGGTCCAAACCTGAGTGTCATCAGTTTAGTTGAGGTCAACAAAGATTTGGAGGTGGAATGGAAGGGGCAAAGGTATGAGGTCACCAGGAAAAGAGTTGTGCAGCGTAATAATTACATTTGGATACTCTGTATTTGTCTATGGTTGTATACATGTAGGTTACATTTTTGTGATTGGCACAGTTATGGGTACAGATTACTAGAAAACAGAAAACAAAATTAATGATTGATTGCCTTTTTCTGAGCACTTGGCAGTTGTGCAACTTCACCTTTGCATCATCAGAGAGAATAAAAAGAAAGTATAAAATAATTTACATTACATGCCTTGGCTGGAGTATTGAGGAGGTCAAATAAGGCCAGTGCAAATTCATTGATGTTGATGAAACCCCTGGAATATTCTTCCAAGTAGTACTTTAAGGTTCCTAGCTCATTTTCATTTAGGATTTGCTGAGCCTGATCTTCAATCAGATTCTTTTGGGAAGGTAGACCACCATTGTAAAGGACTTGGGATCCGGCTATGCCATGATGGAACTTTGACCGCTGAAAACAACAAAAACATGTATCATCTCTCAGTATGAAACCATATGAAATACTCTGAATTCTGTCACAAACAAGGGCCCCAAACTTGTGGTTTGTAAATATTGTTGAGTTTACTGCCCGTATTCAGGATACTTTTATAATCTACAGGATCAAAGAGTATGTAGCATTTGAATAGTTTTAGTACCACACTGAGAAAAATAGAAAAGTAGACATTGCAGACGTTGTAATGTACTGTAACATATATATTGTAGGTAAAAAATTTTTCAAACTAGTACATGTTTTTAACCTCCCCGGTACTAAGAAGAAGATATTCTCTACCTTAAAATGTTGAGAAATATTTTCAAATTAATGTTCACTAAAAAAATCAGTTGACATATTTCTGCATATCCTCTCTAGATGCATTATAATGCTTACAATAAGTATTGTGACAATGATTAGAAATTGGCAAAGTAAGCGTTAAGAATTATGCCTCTTTAACATGCTGCACTTAAACAGCATACACTGTAATTATTTGTATTTACATAAAAGACATGCCAAAGTAACTGCCAATACTGCAGACACTTTCTGTTATGAACTCTTTAGGGAGAGTAAAAAAATGTGTTTAGATTGATTGGATTATTTTCATTGTTAAAAAAAAAAAAAAAAGAACAAAACAGCAAATGCAACATTACAAACCTCTGTGGCACCCTTTCTTCCAGGTCCTGTATGGTGTCTAAAGGGAAATAAAGTAAGATTAGGGAACTTGACATTTGCAACAGGTGAATATATCCACATGTGAACTAACCTAGAGGTACTTATTAGCCATCTACTGTAATTATCTAAAATTGATACTGTTGAGTTCACATACAGTTAAAGATTACAGTGCAACGTGCCTTACCGTGGCCACCCAACAAACTTTCACATTTGACAACTACGTGTAAATACGTCAACTCAACAACCCATGCAACGGTGTTCAATTCACAACCACACAAACTTTGCAAGGAGGCGTGACCGTCAATCAAATTAATGCACCCTTATTGGTGGACAATTTGTAAAAAACTTTGTTAGGTGGCCACGGTTTGCGACCTAGATACAGCATTGTTAACCCTGTGACTGCCATTGATGAGTAAAATCATCTGGCACTAGAAAGTGTAAAATCTACAAGTATCATTCTCACGAGGGAAAGTGTCGAATTTTGACACCACAAAACTGCAACATAACAACGTAAAAGAAGTCTTAGGCGGATCTGTACTTTTTTAAAAATAATTGGTTTTACACCGTGTACATCATGATTAGTTCAAACTGACTTCACTTGTGCTGTTACACACTGAATTACAGGGTATGATCATCATACAACCTCATAAAATGTGTAAACACCCGCAGATAAGCCGCACCCTGAATTTAGCAGGTCAAATTTTGGAAAAAAAGGTTTTTGAAACAAATAAAATAAAAGTCTTCTTCATTCACTGTTCATCGAACGTAAACTCACTATTAATAATGCAACAGGAAATACTTACCACGATTTTAGCACTCTAATATAATGAACATTGTTTCTACCAACTTTGACATATGATTGATCTTTTTCTGATACTTGTTGACAGAAAGTTTTTCATTTAAAACAGTTTTTCAATAGATTTTTGCATGACAACAAGAACGTGACCGGAACTTTCATAGCTTAATAACCAGGCATTAGATCAGACACAAAGGTGGAAAACTAGATATCCAAAGCAGCCTTTTTCGAATGTTCCCGCGGGTGTTTACCGTACTGGAAATAATTTATAAGCAACAGAGCATAGATATGTTAGTGACACACAAGATCTTAGCATTTACTCATCAAGATGAGCCAACTGTAACAATGTGAGACAGTTTCGAATTTTTTAAGAATCTTACATGTAGAATCAATCATGTATGTTAGTAGAAATGACTGTTACAGTAACAGTAACAGACAATAATTACTGAAGACAAAAAAAAAAACACAGTCTACCTATTGGAGGGCAGCAGATGACCTTGTTGGGATGAGCCAGGAGGGGAATGGACCTCAACTTCAGTAATGTGAGTGACTTGATCAGGAACACTGGTATTCACATTAAGGAATTGTGCAAAGAGGTCAGAAGACAAGAATATGTTCAAATCATAGGCAACCAAGAAAGAAAAACTGACAACTGTGGCAAGCCCCAAGAATACATCACCCTTAATTCCACTACTGCAAATTATAGTAGCCTCAAAGAACAAAAAAGAATGTAAATATTACGTAACATATCTACAGAAGGAGAGGAGTTTCTGTCTTAATAGGTTTAATGGAAATTTCATCGAGATTCATTTTTACTGCAATATGTTTGATATCTACTTTAGTTTTGAGGAATCCAGTGAAGATTTGAGGTGGTGAATTGCAGAATTAAAGATGAACTGGTACATTTGCAACAAGTGAGTTTATGACTTCATCATTTAGCACTGATCACTTTAAGTTGAAAAATTGCACAAAAGAGGTTCTTAAACTGGTAGAACAATGGTTTAGTTTGTCAATGTTTTAAGAGTTGTTTTATGCGACTGATAATATCTGACAAAAATTTGAATAGATTCTGCATTATACATTTAAGCAAATTGAAAAGACATTTATGAACACTGAATCTAGATAAAGAGAGGAGTCTCTGTCTAAGTGGGTTTAACAGAACTTTCTTCAAGAGATTGTTGTGATGTATTGCAAGTTTATCACTGAAAAATTAACATGCCAAGTGCAATGGCCACAAGTGATTTTATGATTTTATCATTTATCATTTTAAGTGAAAAGATTGAACTGAAGAAGATAAATTAACACTAGCTAGAACAGTGAACATTTGGTTTTTTAATATTTTGAAATTGTTAATGCTATTAATAATGTCTGACAATTTGTGAAAAGATTTATATAAATGTAGGATTTTCTTTTAAAGAAGGACATTTGAGATCTAATATCAAGATTTACAGTATGTTAAGAGCAGTTCAACTAAGTTTTAAAACGAGTTTAAAGAAAATATTTTCTTCACCTTCTTTAACTGGCAAGTATCACAGCTGGCCATCAAAAGAGAATGATGGTAAATCAAAATGTTTGATGATGTCCCAGTTGAATCATGCAAAAAAGAGCCAAGTAATGCCTTAAGGCCACTGTTCTCAGTTTCCCATTCCCTGATAATGATATGGACTGGTGACAGCTTCAGCTTCAAATTATTGAGAACAGTACCTTAAAGCCTCACTTGACCTGTTTATTTAGAGAAATTATGCTACGTTTGACAGTTTTTATGTTATGTAGAATGACAGCATTTATGTGTTATTGAAAGTTACATTCTTGTTTTATCTCTCATTATCTATTAAGCCTTAAAATTACATTCAGTGATGAATACATCAAGAAATAGTCTCTCCAGGTAACATTACAACAGTATCACATATTAGTATAATTACATAGGTGATTATTGAAAATTCGCTGCGCTGATTGGTTGCCCTTGAGGTGATTATTATGCGATAATCACCAAAGCTTTTTTTTTTTCAAAATGGCTGCAAGCTGTTTTGTTTAGGCGACAGATGAAGAAGTCAACTGTTTTAAAGAAAATGCATATTTTTAAAATAATCACTTATGTAATTTTATGTACTAAAACCATAATTCACCTCAGGCTCGGTGAATATCGGTGAACACAAATCTTGACTATCTCTCAGTTTTTATTCACCCATATTCACCTCGCCTTCTGCAAATAATAATGTTAAATATTGTTGTAGACTTGTGAATTAGAATTTAAGTACCATACAGTGTACATGTACATGTATTTGGTATTAAGGTTTACTAATGCCGATTTTTTCATTCAAAGTACAATTAATTAACTTAAACTGCAGACTACAATATCAAGTGCACTGTTTTTAAAAGGAGACGGTCTTGGATCAAGCCTAGGCACAAGGCACATTTGTATAAACACACTTGCATTTCCCAAGAATACAATGTACATGTAGGTTGTAAATGTTTAGAGAATAATGCAGGCTTACAATACTGAGACTATATTTTCTGTTTTCACTGGCAAAATAACATTGTCACAGAGCATTTGAAAACCCAGCATACCCCTTCTGTCACTGACAAAACAAAATACCAGCAATATTGCTCACTACTTGCTGATAATAGACCATTGAATTCAAAGGGACAGGGTCACCAGTTCAGAGCTCGAAATTGGGACCAATACAATTGCATTTCACACTGAAATTTTCCCATTTGCGACTAAAATATTTGGAGAAGTCAAGTCATTGAACACTAGTCCAAGATTTATTATACTTCCAGACATTATCTGTCAATTGAAATTCAATCAAACTGCATGATACTGTCTCTCTAAATTGTACAGACTATTCAGAGAGTGCAATAAAAGTTATACTGTATAAAAATCCATAAACAAGACTAACCTGTTTATCTTGCCATTTTTAGCTGATTTTGTAATCCACTTTGTCTTATCATGGGTAACCCTTGTGAACGGGAGCCTGCCAACATCTTTTAGTGTTACTATCATGTTCTTTGTGGACTTCAAAACCTTAACTGCTTGTTTATGAGAGATGTTCAGGAAGCTCTTCCCATTGACATCTAAGATTTGATCACCCGCCTGAGGGAAAAAATATTTTAGAAAAAACAGTTGCTGCAATGGTTAGAACACCAGTGTGCTATACACTTAAAAGCTTATTAAAGTTAGTCTGAGAGGTAAGTCCTCGCCTCACCTCTCAGTACTAACAACAATTCCGTGGCAGTGTGGCCCAGTGGTTAGGGCGCTTGCCTTGAGATCTGGGAAACCTGGGATCATAACCTGTTCTGAACACATGTTGAATTCATTCCAGGTAGTCGCTGGTTCAACTTCTTTATAGCTGCACTTGTAAATAGCCAACTGGTTCAGCTCTGATCAGTTGGGATTCTTAACAGTTGTTTTTCTTTTCTGTTGTTTAGTTGATCGTGTTTTATTGGCCCTGAAAAGCACCAATGGAACAATATAGTACAGCATTGTCTGTATTTTATTGTATGTACATGCATGTAATTCCAGAGTAACTTAGGCAGCTGGTCAGAGTTCCTCATGTCCATCAACCAGCCACTCCTACAAACCAGCAAATCAAGGTAACCAGTCAGTCAGTCAATCTAACAGCCACCCTGTCTGCATGCATGTGAGTCAATAGTCAGTCACTCAGTCACTTTTATATAAGTCAGTCAACTTGCAAACCAGCCAGCTAGCTCAGTCTATTGTGATCAGTCCTGAAGTGGGTGTGACCATTGGTCTTCTAATGAGACAGTCACTCCAATAAGCAAGTCCCATGATCAATCAGTCAGTTTCCTCGGCACGTCAGTCAGTACCACCCAATGAACAAGACACACCTTGAGTCCTGCTTGTTCCGCAGCACCATCAATATCAACTCCAGCAATATAAATTCCCAGTCCATAGTCTGATCCTCCCCGGATAAATAATCCTAGCTTTGCACCATCTTCAACAAAGATATTCACCTACAGTAGGAAATCAAAAATATGTTACTTGAAATTACAATTTTACAACAACTATTAGAATTACCAAAACTACATGTATTTAAAGTAAATTTTTCCCTTTTGTCATACACACTAATGCCAAAGTTACTATCAATGGATGCTATGGGTACACAATTTTTAGGTTTCAATAACTGTAGAACTAAAAAAAACTGATGATTTATTGAAACATCTAACATAAAAACATCAGGCAAAAAACCCTTGACAAACCTTTCGTTCATCATCATCACCAAGCAGTCTTAAGTCACTCTTGTGTAACCCATCACCAGATAAGAAGCCTCCATTGGAGTCAACCCCAAGGGGAGGTGACACTCTTCGTCCCCTCATGTCAACCCATTTACACGTAGACTCAGCAAGAAAGCTGTTGGGCACACGACCCACTGAGCGAACAAACAAGTTGAGCTTCTTACTGTTTTGAATGACCTGCAAGAAAACCAAGGAACCAATGAACTCAAATGATATGCAGTTCTAACACCTTTCCAAATCTAATCCTTCACTGGGTCTAATGGACAAGACTTTCCATGCAAGGAATGCAGTACTTTTTAATGGTGACCTTGAGATGTAAATGTACATGTATGAATGGAAAGTCTGTTAAACTCATACTTCAGTTTGGATGTTTCCATTTTTCAAATATATTATTTTCACCATTTAACCAACAGGCCTGCTGCAATTGGCTACAGCTGTTGCGGTGTCCCTGCCAATGTCCCTGTAATTGTTTTGTTTGTGTATTTGGCGAAGCTAATAACACAAAAAAAATAAAACTTCTAAACATCTAGAACTAAATTCAAGAATGCCATAGGCCAGTAATATTCTGAGTCTAAGCACACATTTTAAAACAGTTACTATTCAATAGTTATTGCAATAAGTACAGGTCTACACTTTATATCAGATAAACATTGGATATCTTGCCTTGATGGTCCAGAAGTCATTGGAGTGCCCTTCATGCATGCCAAGTTTTTCTTCCACTTAAAAAATCACCAGACTGCCCGTCAGGTGGTAATTTGAAAACCTATAGCGGCTGAGGGTCATGTGGATACAGTGTTTTCTTTATAAGGACGGTGCTTACTAATTCAAAGGTATTTTTGCCCTGGTTTATGATTATGCAGGAAATTTAGATCTTGACAAATGTCATTGAAATCTAAAAAGAAAATTGGGGGTAACCACACATTTTTCCAAGATAATTCATGAATAATATTTGTAAAAAGCTTTAAAATAAAAAGCAATGTATGGTGTTCTTTCTCAAAGTGAAGCTTAATTATCTCTCAAAAATGCATGGTTACCCCGAAGTTTCTACTTACTAAGATCTACTTTATCCGGATAGTCTTAAACCGTGCAAAAATATTCCCCGTATTACTGAGCATCACAGATAGGAAACTTGAGTATCTCGAGATGCGCAGAACATATGCGCAATAGCAATAGTAGGCACCGTCCTTAAAGGGGCACTGTACGTCCTGCTAAATTTGCTGCTTTTGGGTCAAAACTGGGTTTAAAAAACCAAATTAGTACTTAAGCTTACACGTACAACATTCCTGACAACCCACTGTATAGTATTTATGGCATAAAGAGTTGCTTACATTAAATGTTTGTCAACTTTCTGAAGATACAGTTAGTGAAACTTTCAATCCATTTGCATCCTCTCTACAGGGCTTCTGATAGGATGCGGAAAAAAATTAAAGATTATGCGGAAAATTTTGGCCATATTATGCATAAACATGCGTTGATTATGCGGAAATTACACCGGATTATGCGGAAATTTAAACATTTATAGAACTAATAATTAGGCCCGTCCAATATATTTACATGCTTATGGTAAATCAGGACACGAAATTGCGACCAATACAGTCGCTTTTTCCCTTTGCGATTAAGATATCTGGCCGAGTCGCCAATTTGCGACCAGCATTCACCATTAAAATAAAAGGGTTAGTAATCGGCATTTTGCCAAAACTTTTGCTGAAAGAAATAAAGCGATAAAAAGATATTTTGTTTCTTGTCATGAATTTTGTTTCAATTTGGAGATATGGAGCAAAATTGTGATGTGGTCGAACCACGATCCATTCCCTCGATCATTCACCATTTTCAGCGGTTTTTTACACATACGTATTGCGGGCTCTTTGTTTTGTACAACTTCATCGCAATGATTGTCCCTACTTTACCAGAGTTACAAATGATGCAATTGAATTTGCTACTATACCATGCGGCTAAATTTTCATACCTTGTATCTTTTTTAAAAATTTTGAGCCAAGGGTATGTTATGAAAACGGTTTAACTAGAGTCCAGGCTCATTCCCGAAAAATGGGTGGAAACTGCTTACGACCTTTCACCTTGCGAACGAAATGGCGTGTTTTCTTCAATGTTCAGGAAAATAAGCGTTTCAAAATAGTCAATCTCTTTGGCTTTTGTGTTTGTGAGGGTGGTAAGCAGCTGCTTTATCACTAATATCAGGCATTTCTTCAGTTTTATGCGGAAAATATCGTAATTATACGGAGGATGCGGATTTTAGGGAATTATGCGGATCTGCATCGCCGCATCCTGTCAGATGCCAAGTCTCTACCCTTGACCGCAAACTAAAAAGAATAGCTTCAGTATGCTTCAGTGGTTACAGGAAACAAAACTACAGCATTATGTTTTGGTCTTCATTGATGCAAAGTTTAAGTAGTATTATTTGGTGGAATTCTCTTTATCTGGCTCCATGTTTTAAGGCCTCTTTTGTCCTTAATCAAACAATTTCCACAGGATTAAATAAAGTACCAGTATTACTTCTTCATAATTAAACTATATTAATTAATGTAGGCAAGTGGGAAAACACCTCATACACTGTAGTCTAGGGAATGCACAGGCAAAGTTACTTCCCACATACCGGTTACTGGCATGAGAGCTATAGTACCGGTATTCGTAACAATATGGAAGAACAACAAATTAGCCATTATCAAAAACACCATAATACTTATATCTATTTGTCCCTCCAAAGTATTTACAAGCATTGTTTTCAGTTTCTTTTGGGACAATTATAAGTCCCAGGAGAAAATAAAAACAATGCTCAAAGCACTGTGACACTGTGATATGTTTCATGCAACTTGTCGGGCCACAATGTCACCAAAACATTAATATTGCAAGACAAGTTGTACAAAACATTTCACAGTGTAACAGCGCCTTTATGCAAAATTTGGGGTGACAAACTAAGAGTATTACGGTATTTTTGATATTGGCCACTTCAACAGACAAAAAAAGGTCAACAAAATCATTTGATAAAAATAAGCACAATTAAACTATCAGCACCATGAAAAGAACATATTTGATTTTGGGTTTCCACTGAGCCTAAATACTTTCTAGCAATGAATTGTTCTAAAGCGATCAGGTTAATCCGACTTGCAAAAGAAATTCGCAACTGAGTTCTTTGCAACTTTCTATTATCAGAAAACACATTTTTCAATTCATTGCACAGGTGGCTAACACAAACTCACCTGCGGCTTTCAACAAAAGAAACGAAACAATTACGTTTTGAAGTTACAACTCAGTAAGAAGAAATTTTGGAGCTTAAATGAAAATGGTCGAAGGTCAAACTAAGTACGATAGCGGTGCCATTACTTATTATAAAGCAGAACAAGTAATGGCACTGCTATTTTACATATGCGGCCGTCAAGCCGTACAGACCAAAGTAAGTTTCACATTTGTCAGCTGTTACGCCCATCAACATTTGAACACAAAAGGAACTTATATTTTCGAAAACGGAGCGGGAAAAGTATGAAATTATTTAAAAAGCTTACCTTAACAGCTTGTGCGTGTGTGAGTCCATCGAACTTAGTGCCATTTACTTGTATAATATGATCTCCAGGCAAAAGACCCTCCTTTTCTGCGACTGATCCCTCATCTAAAGACGAAACATACAAGCCGACGCCATGCTCGGCTCCTCCGCGAATTGAAAAGCCAAACCCAGCGTTTGAAGGACGTTTTATAGCGAGTTGTTTGATGGGGTATTTTGCATTCTTGGAGGAATGAAGTTGTGTTATATTCGGTAAATCTATACCCGAATCCGATGCATGACTTTGAAGATTGTTCCGCAGACTTAAGTAAGGGTTCGGGCGAAAATTTCTGGGCGACCGAGCCGGCGATTTCGGAGTATCTCGTCGTCGAGGGTCTTCGAATCCTTGATGCCAAAGTCTATGAAAAATCTCTCTGTCCCTGTGAGGAACGATTTGCCATAACAGCGGGTACACTTCTCTCTTCCTTTCTGTATTGAGCACCAACTTCAAGGCCACTACGAGACTGTTTACATTTTTCTCTCTCTGATATTGATTTAGTGACTGAATTAAAAACGCTCGCTCGTCGTTGTTGATAACATCAATTAGCGCAGAGTGCAGCTCGCGAACGTTCTCCGAAATTTTTCTCGGTTTTCGACGATGTTTTTGTTCCACTGATAGAGCTTCCATTTCTCCGAAGAGTCCACAATAATAACGGTTGATGTCTACGCCATTATTCAGTTGGTCTTCAGAGATTTTGACAATATCGGATGCACAAATTGGAAAGAACTGGATACGC
>JALIRR010001131.1:25000-30000 GCA_023091755.1 Montipora sp. Colony 1 RG-2022 | reverse complement strand
GAGTGCCCATCCAATCGTTATTACCAAAACAAGTCCTTCTCTGAACTGTTTTTGACTTTAATGTCTTCTTCAGTGGAAGTTTACAGTTTCAGCATGTCCGGTCGCTTACGTGCCATTGGACTTAAATGCATTAACTTTTCAAATACAGTCATTTATATGAACTGTACGATTAATCATTAGTTGTATACATTATTACATCAGTGTGACATCAATAATTTGACCGCAAGGGAGGTTCCGTTAAAGGAGTTGAGAAGCAGGCAGGATCTACACCCTTTCTCCTGGCAAGAAGACAAAGACAAATGAAGACAAGACAAGTTTATAAAGAACACTTATATTTCGACCGACTTGTCTGTCTTCTTTAGGGTGAATGAAGAAAAACCATTATACACAAATTTCTACTATGCCATTGAAAAACGAAAGTGCACTGTGCGACTTCAACCGTAAATAACAATTCATACAAGTAACATCTGCAGGTGCCAAAGGACAACACATGCGTGTGCCAAAGGATAGCATGCGAACGGAGAATGTATTAGTGACGCTTAAAATGAAAGGGAAATAAGAGTAAAAATAAGGGAAGATGGCAGACAAATTACCAAGTAAAGTATATAATAGGTAATTCTGTATTAGAAACAGAATTTTACTTTTGGCTACGTTCCCCTCTATTCTGGCCAGAATATATACATATAATTATATAATTATATAACTAACTGCAGACAGTACTATTTCGGCCTTCTGGGCCTCATCAGTGCAGTGCTGATGTCTAGGATGGAGGTTAAGCTTATATAATATATTATTTTTCCTTGAGGTAAACAGATTTTCAAAGATCGCTCAACTGTGTATAACTCTTCTTGATCAGTTCAGGACTTCAGCATGGGTTTCAGTAGAAGCCGGTTACCAGTGGTATACCGCTGCCTGCTTTGCCTCTCACCGCTGGCTAGTTTGCCTTGATTTTCACTAAAAATGCTATCATGGATGGTTATTTCAGAAGTTATTGAAACTCCTGCTTCAGTTAGGACTAAATAGGACTTCAACATTAACAGTCGTTAATGTTACCTAATGAGTGTGGTCACCCTTTGGCCATACGAAACAAAGTTGTAGCGATAGAACAATGCATCACTCCTGAATTGATCAACAAGAATATATATAATATATACAAATATATATATTTTTTTTCACAAGCATCCTACATATTGTAGACCAAACACAGGAACACAGGAGAAAAGACAATTTTTAAATAACAACACCTACATGTATAATTATTTAGGTGGCAAACAGCTACATATACCTTCATCAGGGTGGATGACTGTTACACCCAACAGTAAAGAGGGGGAGGGATGCTCGTTGTCTTGCTTAGGGGTTTAAATGTCAAATTTTGGTCTCACTTAGGGTGTTCTGGGCAAAGCACAATCATATATAGCGGTGTAGGTCTCCTTTAGTGTTAGGCATGGAGAAATATAAAAGTGTTAATAAACACTTTCATATTTCTTCACATTGGTGAAAGTACATGTATTAGATGAAAATGTCTTTTCCATCATTAAAAGTCACTGTATTTTTTATTTATCATTCTGTATACATTAATGTGGTCTCTTTTGGGGGTCAAAAAAAGCCTGGGCCACGCACAGATTGGTCTCCTTTAGGGGTTTCATTAAAAGTTCGGTTGGATGATTTCAAAAATTCTGTTGACAGATTGCCTTCTATCTCTCATTGGCTGATCTAGTTGTGAAAGTGATGTGAATGGGATCTTTTTTATTGGTTGTGAGCAAGACCAGTTCTCAGAGGGAAAAAGCATTCTTAATATCCAGATGAAAAGTGCATACAGTATTTCACTGTTTGAGTTTCTATTACATATAAACAAAAATGTAATTACAATATTATGCCTGTGAAACTCAACAGGAGTGGCAGATTGTTGTACATTGTGTCATAACTTCCAGTTTGCCCTTCTCCCATAACACATCCTGTGGAAGACATTTTTCAATCTATGATATATTACTGCTCGTGTTATCTATTTCCATGCATGCAGAAAATGCATGAGTATGTGTAGGAGTATAGATAAGAAGGGAACAGGTGCTCTTATCTTGGTGTGTTTTGTGCTTTTTTCTTACTCTACTTCCAATATGGAACCCCCCAAGTTACTTAATGGTATGTCTTGAACGAAGTTTGTCATTCAGGTGACTACATGTAGTTCCTAAGTTCTTTCTGGTAGTTTTGTTAGAGGAAGAGTGGGAGTGAAGGGGAAAAGAAGGCCAAGACCTTAGCCATAAGTACAAAATATGTATTTGTTTTTTTAAATGCGGAACCTCCTAAAATTGTCAAATTTCTTGGCTAAAAGTTTCTGCTTATATCGCTAAAATGAAGATGTGTCAAAACGTAAGGAAAAATATGCATAGCTGTTAATACTATTCCACAAGTCCTTAAAGTAATCTACTTTGCCTGTGAAAGATGACTTCAGTTTGACTTCTTTTGGCATTTACCAGTACTTGGCCCCACAGCAAACCAATGGACCACTCATCAACCAATCCCTTGCACTGTTTATCCTGCCATTAGGTATCTACATCAGAATACGATCGGGTTGGGTGTGCTTTCACTAATACGAAGACATCCCTTGGAGTAACAAAATACTGTTATCACTGAAAGGCTGAATCTTTGACATGTGTATAACCTACATGTATGGCTGCCAGACCTGGAGTTAAATTAAATTAACCAACATGTGGAAGAACAAGCTGAGATCTGAACAAAGGGCCATCTGGGCAAACTGATTCTGACTCTGTTTCACCTAGCTGTCTCTATCAACTGCTTGTTTCCTGCTTCTTACATTAACCCATTGACGCCTCAAACGCTCCCAGGACGCCCCTATAGCTAGTTGACAAGTAAAATCATGTGGCGTTAGACAGAATAAATCTGTCAAGTCTCATTCCGAGGAGTCAATGGGCTAATTAAAGTATGATCAAACCAAATGTGCAAATCTCAGTGATATATCAGTGATATAATTTCTGTTATTGAAATCATCATCCGAATTTGTTTACGTTACATGTACATAATTAAACATTGATTGCATTTGACTACAGTACAATATTCAATACTTACATCATATGGCTGTGTGCTAACCATGTAAGCTTGCACCATTTTGGCATTTACAGAGTAGTTAAGCAATGTAAAGATTTCTTTCATAAGGTTATTACCAACAATGTGTTTTCAATGATGTACTGATTGGGATCCTTTGAAGCCTTGTACTTGTACATTATGAAGCTGAAGTTGCTCTCATCCACCTTCTCAATAAGTTTTTGCATGTTCACTTTTTCTTGTGCATGACAGCCTTGCAGCAATCACAAATTCACGAAGTGTGCCAGCGGAGCACCATGGCTAAGATTTTTTTTGGGAAATCTATCCATGCGAGAAATTTGGTTATGACATCACGTCCGTCTGTCCGCGGCCCGCCCATACCGACTGTCAGGGTGGAGGTGAGGAGGAAGGGGAGCCTCTGGTGACGGGAGAGTGCGGGCAATTCTCCTTGGCGGGAAATCATGTGCAAGCATTGCATTTGGCAACCCATGTTTTTCTGGTGGGAAATCATGTTAGTGGCGAGCAACGGGATAAAGAGCAGGAAAGTCAAACAAAAGGGAAGGAGCATGAGAGAAGAGGCGACAAAACCGCGCACCGGTGGCTCAGTTGGTTGAGCACCGGGCTGTCACGCGGGAGGTCGTGAGTTCAACTCTGGCCGGACCAACACTCAGGGTCTTTAAATAACTGAGGAGAAAGTGCTGCTGATAAGGACGATAAGCCGGAGGTCCCGTCTCACAACCCTTCAATGTTCATAATTCTGTGGGACGTAAAAGAACCCGCACACTTGTCGTAAAGAGTAGGGCATGTAGTTCCCGGTGTTGTGGTCTGGTCTTTCTGGTCTGGATAGGGTGGAGCACCTCGCATAGGACCTCGAGTCCTGTTCGTGCTCCTTCCCTCTGGGCAGGTTTGCCCAGTAGAAAGAGACAAACCAGATGTCTCGTAAAACAAAACAAAACAAACAAAATGTGAGAAATGTAAGTGAAGAAAGCTGCGAGAGAAGCTGAGGAAGGAGAGGAAGAGAGAATTTCAATGAAGAACTTAACACCGTAAAGCTGAGAGAAATGGAGCCAGAGACAAAACACATACTTACAACGGTTAGCTTTCAGGCAATGTTTTCCTTGCTTCACTCCCTTGCATATTTTGTAAAACTCACCAAAAAACGAAGAAGGCCTAAAAATGTTTGCAATTCTGTGTTGACAGAGATTCTGGCATATTTCAACTATCACATTAATTTGATGGTTTTTTTTTGTGTGAAATGGATGGCCAATCGGGAGCTGCTTTGATTGACTGTGAAATTGCAGTCTAGTATTAAGCAAATTTACTACTCTGTAACTTCACTTTCTAATTAGGAAGATTTTTGCTGTTGTTCTAAACTAAAGAGAGAGGGTGTAAAGATTATCAGTCAAACGGAAAATGTTGTGAAAGAGATTACCAAGCATGTAATTAATTATTTTCAGTTTAAGTTGTTGATTAAAATTGTTGGTTGTTGTTTGCAAGGCTTGTTTGTTCACTGCTATCAGTTCAGAGGTGTTTGATCACTTTAAACTGTATACACTAAGGAAGATTAATTTTGTATGTTATGCAGAAGCATGATTATTTCCATAATACACTATATTGCTTTCTGGAGTTAGAAACGGGAGCTCCGCTTTTTAGTCTTGGCTAAATCTATATATTACATACTGGGGGATCGGAGCTACTTAGATTTAACTTCACAGTGGCTCAGCAGATAAGGTTAACCTAAAAAAATGTTTTCTCCCTTCAACAGATGAAGCTGATGGACAAAGGAAAAGAAAAGGTGAAGGAGCAATTGAGAAACCAGCTAAACGAAAGTTAGTTAATGATGGGTCTGACCATCTTGAGCCTGCAGATGCAACAGCAACGGCTTTAGAAAACCTTGCCCTCCAGAAGAGTCCAGGAGAACCACAGGAGGGATCCCTGGA
>JALIRR010001131.1:0-15000 GCA_023091755.1 Montipora sp. Colony 1 RG-2022 | reverse complement strand
CGCTGCTAACATATAAAAATACGAAAAGGGCAAACCTTCACAGCACTGTCTGTGTAAAAAAACCCGCCTCCCCATGTGGACTACGAATTTATTGTATTAATTCCGTTGAGGGGACTATTTTAAATCATTTCTTCTTAAAGGCAGTCAAGGAGTTATTATCTTTTGCTATTAATTTGCCTTTCTATGGCCATAGAATTTTGACCAGCCTGGATACATGTACGTTTGCAAATTAGGGTAAATGCCTCTCACTTAACAGGTGTAGATATACTGTAATGCCTAACAATGAGAAACAAATGATGGAGTAGTAGGTCCTCCATATCAGAATTCAAGCCAAGAACAAAGCCTCGAGAGAAGTTTAATTTTCCTACCTCCATGATGTTTTGTATTATCCATTGAGTGCAATTTTCCCAAAAGACATTAGTATATTTCTACAGCTCCAAAAAAGATAAACTAGGTTTTCAGTTGTCTTTCCACAGAAGGTAAAATAATTAGTCTGTTTAATTCCTACTTTGCAGAGAAAGGTGTCAGTGGCAATACGTCTGTGCAGGAGTTTAAATTGAAAATGTCATGCTTTTTTATGCTTGACACCACTTTATAATACTCCAAAAAGTTAGTATTAATATTAAATTTATTCACAAAAGTATCAAAACTGATAAAAGGTCGGTCTTTATGAAGGAGATCTTTTACTCTCTCCACCCCTGCATTAAAGCACACGTTGTGGAAGAATGGCTTGTTCTTGATAGTAACCAGCGAATTGTAGCCACGGATTCAAAATTAGATTCTGTCTCTCTGTAATTTAAAAAGGCTCAATGGACCACAATTTCTTTCAGAAAAGGATCTTTAATGGACAGCTTCAGCTCATCTTGTTGTTTTAAATTCTCTGAAACAGCAGCTTACCACCATATCTTTCCAAAACATAGTCAAAGAAAACCCTCTACACCTGTATTTGCCTTGGTTTTCTGTAGCAGGATAGTTCTAAATCCATTTTACCTTTAAGCATATCTTTAAAGGACTGTATATCAATTATCTTTAAACCACCTTTATTGTAATTATTGATCATTTCTGTTCTTTTTATTTTATCCCCTTTGCTACCCCAGAGGAAATCATGCAGCTTCAAATTATTTCTTGAAGCACTTTTGGCAAAGTCGGTAAGGATGACTTCAGATAAACTACTTGAGACACGGCTAAGGATTTTCAAACTGTAATTTTGCCTAAGAGATTCAATCTTCTCGCTGACCAGCTGTTTAAGATACTTCATGAGTTTTCCACTTTTTAAAAAAAGTGGCATTTGCGTACGAATCATTTAGTGTTGTAAACCTTACTTGCTGACCAGCTTTTCAAGATACTTCATGAGTTTTCCACTTTTTAAAAACATTAGCATTTGCGTACGAATCATTCAGTGTTGTAAACCTTACTCTGTCTTTATCTTTCGCTCAAAATGACTGATCGAGAACCCTAGAAATGACTAAATTAAGCCTTAAATACCTCTAAGAGAACGAATAAATTAAGCACTAAATTCCTGATTAAAAAACTGACAACTGCATTCCTAAGAGAGGAATGCAACCCCGCTAATGAGCAGGCGTTTGGATCTAACACCGGCCCCTAAGTGTGAGACAGCTTAAGTCGAGTCACTTACATGAAACAGATCTAAACAGAAACTACGCGTGCCAGTCCATAGGAGCGTTAAGTACAGTTTTGCATTATACTAAGTGCACACTAAGAAACTTATCGCCCGGCGGAAAATATTGAACTAGAAATTTAAAACAACGTTTTTCAATCTGGAAATCGAGTCTTAAAGTCAAACAACGTTCAAAATTGGCATCTTGGATCACTTCATTCTTCTCCTTCAACCAGAAGGCAGAGTTTATCAATAGGTCTTTCAAAAACACCTGATTTCATGCTCACTTTCGCACGGCGAACAAATCCTCTCTTGTCGGGGAACACCTCAACGATTTTCCCTAAAGGCCACGAATTACGGTGTGAACTTTCAGTTGCGACTAAGACGATGTCTCCAACTGCCAGATTTCTCCTTGGACGAACCCATTTTTGACGAATCTGTAAAAGGGGAAGAAATTCCTTGCACCATCTTCTCCAAAACACATCCGCGAGATACTGCACTTGCCTCCAACGGCGTCTTGAAAGTAGATCTTTGTGCTGGAATAGACCAGGAGGCAAGGGGGCTTCAGATTTTAGTAAAAGCAAATGATTAGGAGTCAAGGCCTCCAAGTCGCAGGGGTCGCTGGATACGGCCGAAATGGGTCGACTGTTAAGGATGCTCTCGACCTCGCACATTAGCGTGGGTAGACTTTCATCATCCGTTATTTGTTCCCTCAGTAAGGACCGAAGAATCTTCCTGATGGTTCGTATGCATCTTTCCCAGATACCTCCAAAATGGGAACCGTAAGGGGGGCTGAAGGTCCACTTGATATTTTTCTGCAAAAGAGAATTGTGGATTTTCTCTTGGTTCCACTCTGAAATAGCATCGCGGAGCTCTCGCTCACCACTTGTGAAATTGGTGCCATTGTCTGAATAGATTTCCTTTACTTGACCTCTTCTCGCAATAAATCTTCGAAGAGCCAACAGAAAGGAGTCTGTGTCGAGGCTGAAAGCAACTTCTATATGCACAGCGCGGATAGCTAAGCAGGTGAAAATTACACCGTATCTCTTAACGAGACTACGACCACGACGAACTTGGAATGGACCAAAGAAATCTAAGCCAACTGACGTGAACGGTGGTCTGTCAGGTCGAACGCGATCTTCTGGCAAGTCAGCCATTTTCTGTCGACAAAGAGATGCTTGTGAACGTCGGCATATGACGCACTTTGCGAGAACACTCTTTACGGCTGAACTTCCCTGAGTTATCCAAAATCTTTCGCGGATGAGGGACAAAACATGCTCTCTTCCAGAATGGCCACACGCCTTGTGATAATGATCGATAATTAATCTGCTCACGCGATCATCTTTCGGGAGAATAATCTGATTCTTTGACTCTGAAGACAACGTAGAGTTGCGAAGTCTACCACCCACGCGCAACAGACCATTCACAAAGATTGGGTCGAGCTTGTAAAGGCGACTACTCTTCTTAACCTGCTTCTTAGGATTTGCCGTTTCCTCCGGGAAGGATTGCCGTTGGACGTGCTTTAGAATTTCTCCCTCTGCCCGTTGGATTTCTTCAAGGGTGATAAGCATAAGACTGCCATTTCGTGGTTTGTCTCCTTTACTTGCCTTGAGGAGATTATTTCTGTAACGGAAAAGCCAGGCAACGACTTTCACCAGGAGAGACCATGAGGAACATCTGCTAGCGTACTGCAATAATGGACTTTTAGGGGTGCTCAGAGAAGACACGCCGGCTCGAACTTCTCTTTTCACTTCAGGATCATTATTTGCAATCTCGCCAAATAGCTCATCTTGCGCTGGCCACATGCTGTCATGCTTCCAAAGGAATGCCGGCCCCGTTAACCAACGACTTTGACGAAGGAAAATATCTGCCGTCAAACCACGCGAGGCGTCATCAGCAGGGTTATTATCGCCATTGACATGAAACCACTGATTAGGCTGGGACCCGTCACGAATAATCGCCACCCTATTGGCAACAAAGGTGTGGTACCGGTTTGTTTCATTCTTGACGTAGCGCAGAACTGCGGTACTGTCCGTCCAGAAGACCGACCTTGCATTGCCTGAGATCTCCAACTCTCTCTTCAATAATCTGTCTTGCTTATCAGCTGTTACCGCCGCAGACAAATCCAGACGAGGGATCGTTATCATCTCCAACGGAGTGACACGTGACTTCGCGCAGAGAAAAGAGCAATGGGCTTCATTGTGGGCATTTACAAGACGAAGATAACTAACTGACCCATAACCGATTTCAGATGCATCAGCAAAATGATGCAGCTGACTGGACGTAATGACACCAAAACCATCTGGCTTCAGGCAGCGTTCGACAGAGAATTTAGACAATTTGGGTAAGTCTGCCAACCATTGTTCCCAAAAAACCTCGTACTTTGAAGAGATCGCATCATCCCATCCTAGCTTCTCCCGACATAAATCTTGAAGCAAGCGTTTGGCTGGCAACACGAACGGTGCAGCGAGACCAAGAGGATCATAAACTGAACTCACAACCGAAAGGATACCTCTTCGTGTGGGTGGGCTATGTTTCAGGTCTATCTTGAACCCAAAAGTATCCGTTTCTATGCACCATCGAACTCCAAGGGCTCTTTCGAATGGTAGATTTTCTTTACTAAGGTCCAAGTTCTTTACTTCTTTGGCGCGCTCGGCTTCAGGGATGGCATCAAGGACTCTGCGACTATTACTAACCCATTTGGTCAGATGAAATCCACCTCTTGACAGCAAACATTTCAAATCACTTGCATGTTGTAAAGCTTCTTCAGTTGATGGTAAAGATTTCAGGCAATCGTCTACATAAAAGTTCTTGTTAACCGAGCTTACAACTTCCCTTGGAAAGTGGTCGCTGTTGTCCTCTGCCGTCTTTCGCAGGGCAAAGTTGGAACATGCTGGAGAGGAAGCTGCTCCAAACAAATGCACAACCATCTGATACTCTTCGAGATTTTTGTCCAGGTTACCCTCAGGCCACCACAGGAAACGGAGAAAGGTTCGGTCTTCTTCGGCTACCCTAACCTGGTAAAACATCGCTTCAATATCCGCCATGATTGCTATCCTTTCTTGGCGAAACCTCATCAATACACCGAACAACGTGTTCGTTAAGTCTGGACCCTTGAGCAACAGATCATTGAGCGACTTTCCTTGAAACTTCGCAGAACAGTCGAAAACGACTCGTATTTTACCAGGCTTGCGAGGATGGTAGATGCCGTGGTGCGGGATATACCACTTTACACAGTTTAACGCTTGCGTGTGCACAGGAACTTTACGGGCGTAGCCCTTCTCTAGAATCTCAGCCATAAAGACCTTGTAGTCAGCATACAGGTTCTTGTTACCATGGAGCTTCCGCTTCAGCCATAGCGCTCGCTGTTCAGCTTGTACCCGATTGTTTGGCACCGCGACTTCACGATCTCTGAATGGCAAAGCCATTTCGTAATGACCTTCTTTCAGAACTGCCGTACTATTTAGCACCTTTAAGAAACGCAGCTCCTCTTGGGACATCTCAGGTTTATCATCTGCACTGGATTCGGGGAAATCACCATTGTAGTAGTCCTTCAGCATCTGGTTGAGATCGTGGTCAGCCTTAGAAAAGAAACTGGATATGCGTGAGCGGTGGCTACGACACCCTAAGGGACCATTCACAACCCAACCTACAATTGTACGGGACGCGTAAGGGCCGCCATCTTGACAATGCCTCACTTCTAGAGGATCGAGGATCTGCGGGACGTCACTGGCTATTAGGAGACCGACTTCTGCTTCTACATCCGGCAAATACACTCCACTCAAATGTGGCCATTTGTCAACATCAACCTGGTTTGGGATATCCTCCTTTGATACGGGAATCTCGGGTCTTGTGTACAAGGGAGGCAATTTGACAAACACGTTCTCCTCCAGGTCGGAAATAGCCAGATCTTGCAGAACGAAACTGTCAATGAGGCTGTTCTTTCTGTCCAACGTTGTTAAAGAAATCAAAGTTCTTTGGCCATTTACTCCTAACTGTCTCATTAGGGCTTCAGTACAAAACGTGGAAGAACTGCCGCTATCCAAGAAGGCGTAAGTGATTACAGGTGTCCCATTTCCTTTAGGCCATACTTTAACTGGAACAATGGCCATAGCTGTCCTCGAGGTGTCTGTCCCAACAAAGGGACTAATTCTTCCGCCTGTATTGACCATAGCACTTTGAACACGCAGAACCTCCTCGCGAGACGAAGTACTTGCTGTGGCATTGTTAGCTTCTGGGCAACGTGCAACAGAATTCGTGTGGAGAACTGTTGGATGTTTTCTTGTGCAATTGACAATTGCACACGTTTTCCGCTTCGGACAATTCCTTGCTATGTGCTCAGTGGACAAACAACCGAAGCAAAGACGCTTAGACTTCATAAACTCGATTCGTTCCCCGTAGGGGCGACTCCTAAGAGATTTGCAGCTCTCTAGGGCGTGATGATCGTTGCAATAAAGGCAAGAGACTTCTTCTACTGGAGGTAAGTCTGAACTTGGCAATTCCCTGGTGGCAGGTGAGGTCAGGCAATTGTTAACATGCGAAGCAAAACTACGTCTTTCTTTCGTTTTCTCGTGGGATCCTTTATTCAAGAGACCTCGACGTGTATCAGGTCTAGGCCTAGAGTCTTCGACAATCTTCCCGAAGAGAGGGTTGGTGGCTACGCGAGCTTCATGGTCGACAAACTCAGCGAGGTCATTAAACCGGATAGCCCTTCCTTGATCCTCCATGATTTCATCTACCAAGCGGCGCCATCTTACTCTTAAACTGAACGGCAACTTCAGAGATAACTTCTTAATGGTTTCGGGTTGCTCAAGCTTGGTTAGGTTCCTACTACTCTCCATGGCATTCTTGCACCTCATAAGGAAAATGGCAAATCGATTTAGGGCTTGGCCATCCTCTACTTTCACATCGGGCCAATTCAATGCCTTGGTTTCATATGCAGCTACAACGTGGTAATTATCACCAAACTTCTTCCTGATCAGTCGTTGAGCTTCTTGATAACCATTTTCAGGTGGGAGATAATGGCACGATCGCACGAGCTCTCTCACATCTCCACTAGTAAACTGCTCAAGGTAATAGAGCCTTTCGCTACTGCTTGACGTCTTGGACTCGATTATACTCTCAAACGCTCTTACGAAGGGTTCATATTCCATAGGGTCTCCGTTGAAGATAGGGACACGAGGCTGAGGGAGAGAACTTTTCTTCTGTTGTATTGCAAGCATCTCCACAATTTTATTCTGTTGCTGTTGCAGAGCGTTCTGTTGCTGATGGAGTCCTAACATTTTGTGAAAAGCCCTTTTGCTTGGCAAAGAAAGCACTTTGGAGGAC
This sequence comes from Montipora sp. Colony 1 RG-2022, assembly GCA_023091755.1. NCBI lineage: Eukaryota > Metazoa > Cnidaria > Anthozoa > Scleractinia > Acroporidae > Montipora > Montipora sp. Colony 1 RG-2022. The sequence goes on along the minus strand of JALIRR010001131.1, from coordinate 8,054 downwards.
TTTGAAACAGCTCTTTTGTTGTTACTAGGCAAGGGGGGATGGTGCCACTCTGCTGCTTCTTGGTTAAGGTTAGAGCAATGCTTTTCTTCGGGAAAATGCGGGTTTCCTTTAAGTGGCTTTGATTCTAAATTTATAGGGTCAGGAACAACCAAGTGTGGTTTAGGAGCGGTCTCTTTGCGTTCCAAAGGACACGGATGATCGACAGCTTCTACAATACATGTTGAAGGTGAAACTTCTGTTTCTCTAGTAGCTGTCGCTTCTGAAGAACCGCCTCTTCCGCTTTTAACTCTGCTACACATGAAGCTTCTTTAGCTCTGGCCACGGACAATGAAGATACACTACTTCCACGCGAACCACTGCAAGATTTTCTACTAGAAAGTCTGGAGGCTGAGGTTCTCGACACGATCTGATTTGCCACTCCTTCAGTTCTTTTAATGCAACCTTGAACTTCATGGATAAAGTCGTCCTTTCGAACAGACTCACGTTCGAAAGATTCATGGCACCTCAGAATTCTCGACTCGTCAGACAGGTACATATATACATCATGAGCTTCCTGGAAAGCAGCAAATGCAGCGACAAACTCTGACATTTTCTCTTTAACGCGAGAGGCCTTCCCTTCGCGGGACAGCAACGCTTGAATTTCATTTCTTTTAATTGTGACTACCGAGAGATATCCAGATCTGGAATTCTTTAGCCACCGAAGGTCTTCGATTGAAATAACTTGATCTAGTGCCGTGCTAGCAGCGCCAATGACAATGTCACCACCACTGGGACCATCTTCTTTCGCCGCCATCAAATCTCGGCAAACTCGGGACAAATTTTTAACGATATGATCTCCTTACGACTACAAAGTCCAGCGATAAAAATTCAAACATGCTTTATTCTTCATTAACAACGGCCTATGATGGCGTGAACTCAACCCATGTGGTGAAAGCGAAAGCGGTTAAGACTAGAAAACAAACAGGTACAAAAACTTAGTAAAATGAACTAATCGTAAACAGAAACTCGACGAAAAGATACACTTACATTTGTTAGGAGCTGGTAACTGAATTGACTGCTTGAAGTGAAGAAAGTTACAATAAACTGCAGGAAGCGAAACTACTAGATCTGCTCACAAGCGAAAATGACTGATCGAGACAACACTAGAAATGGCTAAATTAAGCCTTAAATACCTCTAAGAGAACGAATAGATTAAGCAATAAATTCCTGATTAAAAAACTGACAACTACATTCCTAAGGGAGGAATGCAACCACGCTAATGAGCAGGCGTTTGGATCTAACACTTTAAGTGAGCCAATCCATAGAGCTTCAGCTTTTTTCATAATTGACTTTGAGTCCGGATGTAGAGGCAAAAGCATCCAGGAGGTCTAAACATCTAGAGAAGGAAGATTGTGAGCTATCGAGAAAGATTGTAGTATCATCAGCCTATTGTGATAGCTTACATTCTGTATCAAGTACTTTAATTCCTCAAATCCTGTAATCTTTTCTAACTGCGTTTCCCAAAATGGCAGCGCATCAAATAAAGAGGTATGGCGACAATGGGCATCCTCGTAGCACTCCAGGTATATCGGCAAAGAAATCGCTTGAACACAACTGCTGATGTTGGTGTAGAAGAGCTTGAGTAGAGATGTTGGTGTAGTAGAACCATGCCAATAAAGAGCTTCCAAAATTAAAAATACTTTAAGGTTTTTCCAATGAATGACCTTTCCTTTTTTATTTTATTTTTATATTTTTATTTAAACATATTAACCATTGTTTGCGCCAAAAGCACCTTGGCTTATCAAGGGGCCTCACAATAATACAGTAATCAGGCTTACACTCAAAACACACAGACACACAACACACAAGATTACATCAAAAAAATTGACATAAAAAACAGACAGTGGCCAACGAAAAGCAATTAGTATTTATTATAAAACTCTGGACTTCACGAAATAAAGCACAGTTGATATCATAATTTACAGATTTAACGCCGTACAATAAAAAATTAATTTTCCTAGAATCGCTGCTTGATGACCACGTTTCACCGAGAATACTAGCAGCAGAGGCAAGGAGGGTATTACTTTGAGCGGCATACCTGGGGCAAACCAAAAAGAAGTGTTTCACCGATTCATATTCAACACCGCACTCGCAAATAGGCGATGCGCAACAGTTAATTTTAAACAATATTCTCTTAGACAAGAGAAACCAAGTCTAAGGCGGGTGTGATCAATAGATGCACGCCTTGAAAAAGAAAAATCAAATAACTTATTATAAATATGGGGAAAGAGAGTTGACCTTAATTTAGCTTTAAACGTGGGAAGAGTTACACGGTTTCGAACATCTAGGTCCAGAGAATTCCAGCCAGTGATAGCGGATGGAAAGAAAGACTTTTGAAAGCGAGAAGTTCTACATGAAAATTGTGTAAAGTTTTCCCTTGACCTAAGACGATAATGTGTACGCTCACTAGATAGTTTTGGAAGTAGCTCACTTAAATAGTAAGGTGCAAGATTCTTTACAATTTTGTAAAATTAACTTAGATGATGTAATTTCCTTCTGCTACTTAGAGACTCCCCAGCAAGTTCCTTATATAGCCTTTCAGAACGGGTTCCTTTAATGGCTCCTGTTACCAACCTTGCAGCTTCATATTGAACGCTTTCAAGTAGAGCTGAGTCGCAATCATAACAGTTGTTCCAAATAACATCCCCATATTCCATAAGTGGTCTGATTAGACTCTTATACAAGGATGTTAATGTGAAACGGTGAACTCGGTATTTGACAAGTTTAATCGCTTTGAAGCTTTCTCAAACACCTGAACTATATGATTTCTCCACGACATGCTACTCTGCATAGTTAAACCCAAGTGAGTATGAGACTCAGCATCTTTGACGACATTGGAGTTGAGAAATAGAGGAGGGTGAACTTGTTTATTACGCTTCAGAGAAAATACAACATTACGAGATTTAACAGGATTCATGGTTACCAACCATTTAGCAGCCCACACAGCAATCTTACTTAAATGAGAATTAAGACGATCAGCTGATACAGCGGGGTCGTCAACAATTTCAAGTAGTGTAGTATCATCGGCATAGACCAACGGAAGGGAGGCAAGATCATCAGTAATATCATTGATGTAAATAAGAAATACAAGCGGACCTAGCACAGACCCTTGGGGAACTCCAGAGTGAACTGTTCACCACTCAGAGCATTGTCCTTCTATTACTACACGCTGTTTTCGGTTACACAAATAAATCTCTAACCATTGAAATAAGGGCGATTGTACACCTAGAGCCTCCAACTTATGCAGCAAACCAGCATGCCATACCTTATCAAATGCCTTGCTGATATCTAGGAAGAGAACTCGTACCTCGTTGCCGCCCTCTAAGGCTTCAACCCGATTGAAGTTTATAAAGAAAGCCAATTTCCATCAAAAAGTTATACAAATGACAGAACACAACTTTTTCGCAGATCTTGGAAAAACTTGGCAGCAGAGAAACAGGACGGTAACTCACTTTGAGTTGACAGTTGTCATTTTTAAAAAGAGGAATAACGTTTGCAAGCTTCCATTTGCTCGGGTACTGACCAAGTGAAAGAGACAAATTAATAAAATGAGTAAAATAAACATGAAAACCCTCACTGCATAACTTAATAATCTTATTACCAACTCCATCATAGCCACATGCCTTAGAGATATCAACACCCTTCATCAGTTCAAGCACTTGCTCTTCAGTAGCAATAACACTAGATAAAAATTGCTGTGTCTGATATGGCTGGATAACAAGAGGAATGGCATTGGCACCTGCAAGTTCAGTCTGTGACACAAAATACTCGTTCAGGGCTTGAAATTTGCGAAAAAATCCAGTCGCAATTTTGCGACAAGATACGAAAATGTAGTCGCAATTTCGAAACTTTTAGTCGCAAAATCATCGCGCTGCATTGCGTTGTCAGCGGTGTAGCAAAACAAAATATGAGCCCACAATACTTGTGTTGAAGTAAACCGCTGACAATGGCGAATGATATTGAAGGAATGGAGTTGTGCACGTAACATCGCAGCGAAATTACGCTACAATTACGCTATCTTCAGATTGAAAGAAAACTCAAGGCGAGAAACAAAATAATTTTGTCATTTCTTCATTTATTTTAGTAAAAAGAGCAGCAAAGTGGCAACTGCTACTAATTCTTTTGTTTCGAAAGAGCGAAGATGAGAACAAGTCGCAAATTTGCGACTTCTCCAGATTTTTTAGTCGCAAAGGGAAAAAATTCAGTCGCAAATGCGACTGTATTGGTCGCAATTTCAAGCCCTGTCGTTAAATATGCACACTTTTTCCTTGGAATCTAAAATAGGCACTTCGTTTTCAACAATGGTTGGAATAGATGAAGAGTTTTCTCGACCACATACCCTATTAAATATTGACCACCACTTCTTACAGTTGATATCTGGATTACTCAAATCCTTATTGGCTCTTTCATAAAACGATTTTTTGGCAAATCGTATAAGAGAGGTTACAATGTTACGTTGAGCCCTATAACTTTCCCACGCGACTGGAGATGGACCTTTCCAGCTTATCGAAAGCTTTTTCAAAATTGATCAATAACAAGAGACTGGAAATTTGTTCAATATTAGCATACTTTATTATACTGTCTATAATGCGTATGTCTTCACCAAGAAAGCTATTTTTCAAGAATCCAGTTTGATCGTCATCAATTAACTTTGGTAAGAATGTTTATAATCTACTCGCAGTACATTTAACAGCACTTTTATAATCACAGTCAAGGAGTGTTATACACCGAATTCATAATGGCGCACGGCTCGGGTAGGCCTCGGTACGAGAACATGAAATTGAGGCAGGGGAGGATAGAGTCGAAAACTTACAGAAGAGCGTACGGTGAATAATTATAAGGCGAGTCAAAAACGTGATTTTGTTAAACTTAGTTGCATTTTTCACTATGAGTAAAAGTCAGTCGCCACAGAATCGATATTGTTGTGTTCGTCTTTTCGATCAAAAAGGATCCACCGGTCCAAACGGTGAGAAAGTTGGATTCTTTAGTATTCCAACTGAGAAGCATTTGAGGGAGCAATGGCTACACGCGATACGAAGAGAGCCGGGAAAATACAAAGGTTTGTTCGCTTCATTTTAAAGATGAACACCTTAAGAAGAGTTGGTATTGGGCGCTTAACGTACGTTGAAGGAGCAGTTCCATCTGTTTTTGCTTGGAAGAGACCTCCGCCTAAACCCAGGGCTAGTTATCCTACAGCTGAGAAGAAGGCTCGAGCATCGCTAGATTTAAGTGTAGTTCGTGATCCTTTGTCAGAAATATCGCAAGATATTAACATAGATCCTGATCCTTCTTCGGAAACATGGCAAGATATGAACGCAATTTCTGGTACTTCTTCAGAAACTGTTGGTTCAGAAGTGATAGCAAGCGAAAATCTATCAGACGTGTCAGAAAACCAGGTGTCCTACGAAGATCTTCAAAGACAACTAGCTGAAATGAAACAATTACTCGAAGAAGGTAAAGCAAAAAATATAAAACTTGAAGCCGAGATGAAAAAAGTTAGGTCCCATGCTTCGAATCTTTCTGAAAAGTGTGAAAACTTGGAGAACAGAATTTTTAATTTACTTTATTTTATTTCTGGTGAAGATATGGCATTTTATACGGGCTTTCCGTCCTTTCGTGTTTTCATGGCAACATACAATTACCTACATCCAGGGCAAAGTGGAGAAAACATTCGATATTGGCGTTCAGTTCCCAAAGATGTAGGCCCAGAATATTATGAAAAGGATCCACAACTTGGTGTTGGACCAGGGAAGCCTAGAACCTTGAACCCTAAAGACGATTTTTTTCTCGTTATGTGCAGATTAAGGCAGGGATTTGCAGAACGCCACCTGGGACATTTATTCAAGATATCCCAAGCCACTGTCAGTAGAATTGTAATTTCATGGGTTAATTTCATGTATTTGAGGTTTGGGCAGTTGAACATATGGCCATCTTGAAAAGTGGTGGATGATACCATGCCTCAAGACTTCGAAGACAAATACTCAAATACCAGGACTATTATAGATTGCAGTGTCAGATGCCGAGCAGTTTACTACTTAACAGTGAGCTATTTAGCAGTTACAAGAACCACACAACTCTTAAAGGATTAATTGCTATTTCTCCTGCTGGACATATCTCCTTTATAAGTCAACTATACACAGGCAGTATATCTGACAAGGAAATTACAGACCGAAGTGGATTGCTAGACCTCCCTTTTGATGACAATGATTCTGTAATGGCAGACAAAGCCTTCACCATTCAAGATCTACTACCTGTTGGTGTGTCCCTCAACATCCCACCATTTTTGGGCAGTTCTTCCCAGATGCCGGCTGAGAATGTTGTTAAAACTCAAAACATTGCATCTCTCAGAATTCATGTTGAGAGAGCAATAGATAAAATTTAAAATTTTCACATTTGGGATGGTGTACTTCCTCTCAACCTATTTGGCATTGTAAATCAGATGTGGACTGTCTGTGCTCATCTTTGTAATGTTCAGGAACCAATTATATCTTAGGAATGCACAAAACTATAATGTACCTTAGTTGCAAGCAAATTCTTGTTAAATACTGCATAAAGGTAAGGAAATCCTAAGTATTATAAATGAAATCATCTTTGGAGAATATGATCAGTGCACTTGTCAATAATTATGACCTTGTTAGTCTAGCCTCATTTTGTTTACACTTATACTCTGAGACAGCAAAAGAAACAAAATGCTGGAAATAATAAGCCTTGAGCTTCTCACTCATATTGTCCCAGAATTGTTGATCAAATTTGATTCTTTGGATTGACATTCCTTTTAGTGTATAAACAACAAAGTCACACCAAGCAGCACCAGTTATTGCCATTTGGCCCTGGACTTGAGCATAGTACTCATGATTAGTTTTTAAACAGCACTAATCACCTACTCGTTCGCAGAAACATTTTGGATCATTGCAAGCATCCAGTGGGGTTACAGCAGATTTTATTGATGGGCATTTGACTTCTAAAATTCCAAAAGGCTGACTGCAACCAAAGTCAATAACTTTCCCATCGGGGGTGGCTGCAAAGATGGGCATATCTTTTGAAATAATCAGCCCACACTTGAGTACTGCAACTGGAGTTTTCCTACCATTCATGGATTTTTGGTATTCATGAAGGGCAGTTTTTTCATATTTTCTCCCGTGTGCAGTATGTCTACTTGTAAACTCATTGGGATGCATCATTTCTTTAGCAAAAGTGCTATGATTTCTCTTCCTTCTAGAAATGAGATGAAACCTTGAGGCTGTGAACCTGAACTGTCTCTCTTCTCTCCATCTCTCACTGCTTGCCTGCTCTCTTGTTTCTGCTTCAGTTTTGTTTAGTGTATCTTCATCAACCTCAAGTGAAGATAAAAATGTTCTTTCTCCACTAGAAAGAGTGTCTGGATAAACTCTAGCTGTAGTATCTTTCAAAGGAAATCGTGGGTAGCTGTTTATGTCAAAATTTGGATCAGGGCCTCTTGTATTGCAATACACGGGAAAGTTAGACTCTGTATAAGACAATTGATAACTGTTTGTAGAATCAACAGGACTACTACCAAATTTGGTTTGCACCATACTGTTGGGTGTATTTGAGGCCTGAGTGGCAATTCCCATATTAGGATTTATGGCTGCAACCTCATTTTTAAACTTCTCTTCCTCTGTGATATCAATTTTTGTTTTTTTTCTGGCCTCATAAAGTTGACAAGAAATTGCCTTTCCAGACTGCTCATCATCAGGGTTGATTTTTGCTACAACTAAATCCATCACTGGCTGGGGGTGAATTGAATCACCTCTGCCTCTTTTATGCCAAGTTGCAAAGTTGATGTACATGCCAGAGAAGGATTTTCATCTAATTCATCATTGAGATCTTCAGTTGTTTTGCTCTCAAACAGTGAGTATTTACAAATTTTCAACATGAGAGCTAGTGTGTGATTACAATAACCAACTTTTCCTGCAGCACATGTGCAAGTGGCATGCATTACTTGTGCAGATATAATGCAAAGGGCAACTTGTATAGTATGAGGAGCTTCATGTTTT
>JALIRR010001130.1:70000-82782 GCA_023091755.1 Montipora sp. Colony 1 RG-2022 | reverse complement strand
AATGTTGCAAACTTGACCAATTTATAACACACCTTTTGTTGTTTATTTACGCAGCATATACATTCATTTTCGTCAACAGTTGAAACTATACGGCAAATATACGTTCATTAGCACTTCCATGAACATCATTAACGCGAACAAACTTTAAATAACGCTATTTGCATATGTATTAACATTCAATAGCATCAACGTTTGCCAGTTCATGGTAATGACTGACCATTTGGAATAAACGATTGTATGAAGATGCAATTGATTGTGCATCTCTATGCAAATTGCATTATTGTGTCTCTCTAATACGCCATTGATTGTCATACTATGCAATTGATTTTCTATTAGTGCTAATGATTAACCATTGCGCGAGATTGAAAGTATATTTGTTATCTTTGATTGTCCAAAGGTGCAATTGTTCATCCGTTGATGCTATTGAATGTTAATACATATTCAAATAGCGTTATTAAAAGTTTGTTTGCGTTGGTGAAGTTCATGGAAGTGCTAACGTATATTTGCCGTATAGTTTCAACTGAGGTAAATGAATGTATATTTTGCGTAAATGAACAGCAAAAGGTGTATTAACACACCATATGCGCAGTACAGGATGTGCAGTGAAATACCGAGGAATCACCTTAAAAGCTCCACTCAAGTTTTATCTATGTAACAGACCTCAAAAGACCAAAAACCTGGAAATCAAGGTCAAAAAATCTGGAGATTTATCGACGGTATCAATTTTTCAACCGGAACTACTCTGATTCTCTTCGTCCGCTGATTCCTCCGGTGAATATTCATCGTTTTCCGCCATTTTGACAAAGTAAACGAAACGTATCTAGATGCAAAAAACTGGTAACGATAATTGTGAAGTCCGTGTCTTGTAAACCAGTCGATCAAATATGACAAATATGCCTTAGAACTGTGGATCTCTTCAGAATTGGTGCCACAAAGTCAATCTTATCAGGCAGAAATGAAAATATTTAAGGAAAGTGTACATAATTCCATCGGCCTGTGAATCTGTCTACCGTGAGATTTTGTGCCTCATCGTGAGATAGTGAGATTGCTCTAAAAACCGTAAGACTTGAGAGGTCAGTATAAATGTGCATGAATGGCGTGCACGTGGCTTGTGCTGTAAATGCTGTTGAATACTCCATCTTTCATAATGATTGAAACAGTTCTATGTTGCGTAATTTCCGCGTCATACGGCTGAAAACTGTAGGTCTTATGGAACATGATATTCTTGAAAACGTTGCGTAAAAAGAATCAAGATTGCGTTTTTTGGAATTCAAGTTTGCGTCAAAAGAATCAAGTTGTTGCAATACTGTAACTGAGCTCCATCGTACACGGTATTTAGTTGTTATACCGTATACTGTATCAGCGCACTCATTCATTTCTTTATCCTATGACGGTTATCATTCAGGGAACCTTCTCATTCATCGCTTCTTATTTGGTACAAGACATTTATGCGTAGAAAACTCGGAAAACGAAACATCTACGTAAACCAAGAGAAAAACTTTGTTCGATATGCAGCAATGGGTTTACTAATAAACTGATCAGTTTAATCAAATGAACTTATGCGCGCTCTACAACGACAATAAAAACAAATTAATTTGCTTCTACGAGTGAATTGATATATGAAATGGAGCATATATTGATCTGCGAATATGAAATCAAGCGAAGCTATGATCCTCGCAGTTATGAACGCAATTTTTGCAATTGCGTATAGATGCCTGAAAAATTCAAGACTTCAACGGGGTTTGAACCCGTGACCTCGCGTTACCCGTGCGACGCTCTAACCAACTCAGCTATTAATCCACTGACGTTGGGAGCTGGTCATTTGTGGGTTCCAATGTTCGCGTGATGAATGAATCAACGAATGAAAAGCTATATGAAATGGATCGTATCTTGAACAGTTGAAGTCCTGAATTTTTCAGGCTTCTCTACGCAAGTGCAAAAATTGCGTTCATATCTGCCAGGATCATAGCTTCACTTAATTTGCTTCTCTTAGTGATCAACGGTTTAACAAACCTTAATCTTTGCACAGTTTTGCATCTTGCTCTCCTGTGGTATGGTATTAGTAACCACAACAGCTTCGAGGTCACTTTCTTCAACACGTCGTAGAGCAGGTCCAGAAAAGATACCATGTGTCAAAATAGCAAACACTTTGGCTGCACCAGCATCTTGCAACCTGATCATGAGGCAACAGAAGAACATTGTGTTTAAATAGTGTTATCAAATTCAAGAACACTGATCTTCGTTGTGAAGTCTTACTTCTGTGCAGCTAGGGTGAGCGTCCCACAGGTGTCAGCCATATCATCAACAAGTATTGCTGTGCGGTCTTTAACATCTCCCACAAGTACCATGCTCGCCACTTCATTGGCAACTTTTCGCTGATTAACATAAAAATCTGGTTAAAACTGAAGACATTTCTTTCAAAGAACACAAAGTTTGATAGCCATGTTTGAACTACATAAATCATGGAGAAGGTGGACAAAATAAGTGGCTGATATTTAGGCTGAGATGCAAATACTAACTATTACAGTGCGACGTGCCTTACCGTGGCCACTCAACAAAGTTTTTTACAAATTGTCCGCCAATCAGGATGTGTAAATTTGATTGACAGTCGCACCTCCTTGCAAAGTTCGCACAGTTGTAAGTTGAACACCGTTGCATGGGTTGTTGAGTTGACGTATTTATACGCAATTGTCAAATGTGAAAGTTTGTTCGGTGGCCACGGTAAGGCGCGTTGCACTGTAACACCAAGATAAATGAAGAGAATATTCTTTTCGAGGAGTTAAACAGATCACATTATTTTAGGAGATTTTCACAAAAAATATCACATGATAAAACAAACAAAGAGGAAAGATGACGCCCTTATACTTTGTTTTGTTGGTATCACCTCTAAGGGTACTCTACGCAGCAATGAGGGAAATGAGGCAATGGACGAAGAAATCTCGCTTGCAATACCATTTCCCTCGTCACTTTGCTACTTATTTTCGCACACCATTCATGGCTTTGCTGTTGGTGTGTAGGCTGCAAAACTAAAACAAACGTCGGCTAGCTATGAAGGCCACCAGAAAGACAGTGAACACATGTACACTGCAAGTGAATATCGCTGCAAGAGAAAGAAGAGTTAGGATTGCTCGCATTTAACCAGAATCTGAGAGGTTCACAAGCATGACATTGTGCATGTTGAGTTTGTAAGCCTCTTCAGTCTCTTTCAACGGTAATGAATTTATATACCACATTTTCTATGTACATATTCAAATATGCTTGGCAAGCAATCGATCTATGGGTGAGACTGAACATCAGCATATACAGGCGCACCTGGCAGCCGCTATCAGTCCATTAGCGATCTCGCCCAACTCACCCAGCCCATGAACAGAATGAAATAAGGCCTGACCACAACACCGGGAACTCCATGCCCCACTCTTCGCGAACTGTGTGTAGGTTCTTTAACAGCCCACAAAATTAATCAACAAGTGATGTGAGATGGGGCCTACGGTTCATCGTCCTTATCTAAGAAGACTAGAAGGTCTAACCATTTGCAGATGCCATCACATAGGTAGCACTTTCTCCTCAGTTATTTAAAGACCCTGAGTGTTGGTCCAGCCGACCTCCCCTGCACAGAAGTGCGATGCTCAACCAACTGAGGAACCGGTCAGCGGTAATTGTATCAAGAGGTTTTTGGTAAGTACCTTATGCATCCCTTATTATAATGTATTTCAAATATATTCAACAATTATTCGTCGAGCAAATAATTGTTTTAGTATAGTTTTCAGAAGTGAATATCAAGAAAGTCCAAAGCAACCTGCTAAAACATGATAAAAAGACACGAAAAGTGCTTTCTTAGCTTAGCAGGCGTGCCTCCAAAATGTTACATTCACCGGGCAGCATGGTGACACTGAACTCTTATATTCACCGCTGAAAATTATACAAATAGAAGGTATTTAGACAAATACTCATACACACCCCAGTATACCCTTTTATACCATCTGGGTAAGCTATGCCTGCAGCGCAGAATACTTATTTGCAATGGTGAAAGAAAATTGCAGTTTATCCTATTTGTTGCTTTGGCATATCAAATCATTTAAGTCATGAACATTTGGATCTGCATGCATTAATCCGAATATGCATGCATTAATCCGAAAATTTTAAAACCACTTTTTCAAATCATTTACCAAACATTCAAATGCTTAATTTATGATTTGCCTAGTCCACATCACCTACAAATGGCGCTGTCATCATGACGTTGTATGTCCTTGGTAAAACGTACCTCTTTATGGATCAAAGCAAAGCCCACATTCAGCTGATCTGCAATAGATGTCACTCTGAATAGAAAATCAGAAAATACATGGAGAAGTAATAAGCGCAGAAACTAAGGAAAGCTGTTAAGTGATTTCATGGTTAGAAAGTTACTTGCGCTCAGCTCTGGTTTAAACCCTCAAAAACTCACAGATGATGTATCAGAAAGGACCAAAAGGCCATAAAGGAAACAATCTAACAAAACAATCTTGTCAGGTTTTTTCACAACATAAACCTGTGGTGTACCAATTGACAAGACGACATATACAAATGAGGAAAGTGATCCTTATTGTCGCTTTTTTTTGGACATCTGAAAAATTCAGGTGGTTTTAATGGGATTCATAGCTCAGTTGTTAAAGCATTGCACCTGCAACGCAGAGGTCATGGGTTCGAATCCCATTAAAGTCACCTGAATTTTTCGGATGTCTACAAAAGAACGACATTTGCTTAAATTGTCAAGCTAAGGCCTGTTTTAAATGTCACATTTTATATGTGCTGAATCTAATGCAAATGAGACAAAACAATGGATTTTTCTCATTTGCATTAAATTCAGCACATGTAAAATGCGACGTTTAAAACAGGTCTTAGTGCAAGGATCACATTCATTTCAAGATGACATATCATCTAAAGGCGAATCAAATCAAACTTAACGTAGGTTTTGGATGAGGGTAAAACCATGGTATGCAGAGAAAAATTTATCAGAGCTGAGTAGAGCACCAACAAATTTAACTCACATAATGATGTCACATTGTTGAAAGGTGAGTGCTTTCACTACTGTGCCAATCCTGGTCCCATATGTACACAAATTTGAAGGTAAAGGAAAGTATTATTATTGCAACAAATTTATAAACAGGAGGTCATACATACAAAGGGAACATGGTACTACTTGAAATTGGCCAAAATAACTGAATTAAGTGAAATGAAGAAAGAATGAATTACCGTAGTGTTTTTTTTTTATGTCTAAACCTTCCTTTACCTTCCAAAAATTACTTTTGTCCACAAGGTTTGCAAATAATCTGTTATCATTGTTCAAGACTCCAAGTTAAAAATCGTTTGATGTGATTACTGTGAGGGCTAAAAAATTGGGATAATCAAGAAAATATGCATTAATCAACCTGGAAGATGCTGGTCCACTTCAAACAGCAAATTGGTATTTAAGTAAAATGAAAAAAACAGGTCTCAACTTAACATCAGGAACCTTTAGCAAGGACACGTCAATGGCTATGAGAATGTTGTCTAAAAACATTATTTCCCATTATTGTAGTAATTTTGCAATTACTCTAAGTAGCTTGGCTTGGAAAGTGTCAATATTTCCAGGAATAAAATTGGTGAGACCGGTGTGGATATTTAACGAGAAAATTAAAACTTTATTGTCAGGTGCTCATGTCCTCCACGTAACCTGAAATTTGATCAGTTCTTGTTGTTGTTTGGGCAAGAGCAGCATAGAAATGTACACAAATGTAAAACGCAGGTGCAGGGTGCACAGAGCCTTTGTTTTTGCTAATTAAACCTATTGTTTTGTGGCGTTCTCATAGCCGTCATCGTTGTCCTTGCTTAAACTCTCTATTAGCTACCTTTTAGCACCTCCTGCATCTGGTGAGACGATTACGGATTGCTGCCAGTCAGTGATGTGCTCCCTGATCCACTTCAAAACAGCTGGTTCAGCGTACAAATTATCAACGGGTATGTCAAAAAACCCCTGAACGTCAAAGACATAAGATTTACGTTCAATATTATGAATCACACAAATCAGTAGTGTTTCACATTCTGATCTCTCAGATGTAATCAGCAAAGCACTTCATTCATCTCCTGGCAGACATGGAGGAACACAAAAGCTTCCCATCACTGTAAAGTTTTAGGAAACTAATTTTTTTTTGGTCCATTTGTTTCTTGGTTTGTCATTTACCTCAATCTTGGTGATAGGGGTGGATATACTGTACTTTTTAATTTTAATTATTTAATTATGATGGCAGGTCAGGAGTCAATAGGTATTAGACACCTTAAGATACCCCGATTTTCATGCAGGGGTACGGCTAGCGCCATTTTGAACTTATTAAATGATCACGTGACCGCATCCTTCCCGTAAAAGCTACAAAGTTTTGTTGAGGCACAAATGTGGAGAAATTTTTGCTTGTCAAAAAGTTGTGCTGCTTACCAAAACATGTGATGACTGAGGTGTAGTCTCTTCGCGAAATTTTAGTTGAGACACATTTGAAATAGACTTCAAATACAACAGGTCATGAACCACAATGAAAAAAACCTAAATTCAAATTACATACTTTATGTTGACTTGGAAGGATACTTCTTGATTAAAACGTTTTGATAGAAGTAAAGGAGGCTTCTTCCATTTTTGAGGCTAAGGCATATTTGTAGCCTTAAACAAAAAAAATGTTTTCGGCTTATTTCAGATGATGTTCAGATGGCATATGAAACACGATTTAAAACATAATCGTAATAGCCAACCTTATATTCTGAGCCGCCATCTTGCTTCAGATCGTACCAGGTGTCACCCGGTGTATCTTAAGTTTGATTGGTTTTCCGTGTAACTGAGTACGGGTACGGGTAATCCTACCCGTACCCGTACCCGTACCCGGAACCGGGCTATCTTAACGTCTCTGTTAAAGGAGTCTTACCAGGGCATGACAAAAGGGCTGTCCGATAGCCCGGGGCTGATGGGCAAGCATTGACATGAGTGTGGCATTGTTGGTTGCTTTTTTTCTGATGCAAACATCTCTCATAAGTGTTGAGCAAAGAGTTTGAGAGAGAAAGTGGAAGACTACAAAGGGCCCAAATACATCCTTTTAAATCATATTTTTAGCTGGCTGTATCCAATTTGGCAACCACTAGGTCTGGACTGAGCAACTCGCCTCAAACTTCCAGTTTTCGCTTGGCCGAATCTTTAAGAAGATCAATGCAGAAGATTTATACTAGGTATACAATGGCTTTGAGGAGGGCAAGAACAAAAACGCTAGGGAGCTCTCAAAAGTCCGCAATTTGAGCTTTAAAGGTTTGTTGAAAAACCCTCTCTTGTCAAATCACGTAAACGTACATCGCACAAAGGAATAATAAAATCTTCAAAAGTTGAACAATTTTTTGACCATGTGCAGCAAGCCACAAATTGTGGGAGGAGAACATTAGCATCTGTACCTTATTAGTATGCTTTATAATTTATAGAGAATTCTAATGAGGAGTGTTTTATCAGTTTTAAAGCTCATGCAAGTGATATTTTATCAGTGACCTGATAGGGTAACAATTTCCTGAATTATTGATGAGGTTTTGAATTCAAATTAAAACTGTTTTGGGCTAGCTGCTCAGAGGCTTAGGCTAGTAAGATGAAATTACAGCTTGTCGAAATTTCATCTCACCCTGCTTACAGTTGAGAAGAAAGTTAGCAGTTGGGAGGGAAGCCTGAAATCCTTTGCAAAGCAGCCACACAAGTGTGCGTGTGCGGGTGGCATGTACACGCGCATCTACCATGTGCATCCATTCCTCTTGCTCCCAGGATAATCAATCTCCCTTAAGGTAGCTTACATGTACTACAGTTTTCCGAAGCAAAAGATCAAGATTTTAAAATCTGTGAAATTAAAGCAACAGGTTGTCTCTTCTGAAGTATTAGCCAATGCAATGCAATGATGATAATTTTACCTTACACATAAATGCAAATCAGGGGAAAATGCTAATTAAAATATAGTGACTAAGCTCCTGGAGGAGGGACTGGAACTAGACACTTCAAATGTACATGTACAACCCCACCTTGAAACTTCAGGATTTCCTTAGCAAGAAAAGCTAATCATGTATAGAAACAAATAGTTAAATCTGTCCGACGGGTTTTTTGCAAATGGCAAAAACATTCATTTTCTTCTATTTTGATAATAATTTAAAAACTGTCTCAGAGATCTTTTTAAAAAAATTTTGACGGTTTAGTCTTCATATTGTTTACTGATTCCCAAAATATTTTTCATCTTGGTCATACAGCTAGGTTTTGAGAATTAGGCCTTTGAAATTTCTAGTTTCCAGCCCACCCCCCGCTCCACTCCAGGAGCATTTCCCCCTGATTTCTGATTTTTTTGAGGTGTAAATACCTTGTAGGGGACTTAGTCCTATTGTATTTAACACGCACCTTTGGGTGAATCTTTAAAGAAATAAATAAAGAACTATTTGCTAGGTAAAATTACTTTTACATCAATTGCAGTGACTAACACTTCAGAAGAGACATCCTGTTACTTAAACTTCACAGATTTCAAAATCTTGATCTTTTTCTTTGTAAAACTGTAGTAAGCCACCTTAATTAAAGCAGCTATGTCACACAAAATGATGTAATTACATGACACCCAAAATACCAAAAAAGTAGAATAATATGAAACACTACAATAACCAATTAAAACTCTTGAATTCAAACATGAAAGAAATATAGCAAAAGGAAAGAGAGGCATGGATGGACAAGACTGAAACAGATTGCATTTGGTCAATCTTGACAAAAGAGGCCAACATTTTTCAAGTTTATGGCAAATTGCCTAGATAGGAGGTTGTTTTTCTCAGAATCATCTTGCTTGTGATGTAACGATAATTTTATCAGTAAAGGAATTCCACCTTACAACTTTCAAGTTTTGAATGTGTGATTACCTAAAAATTTCCCCTAAACACTCGGAAATAACGTGACATAGCCCCTTTAAGGTCATCATGATCCACAGTTGAAATATCTGAATATAATCCATTCACCTCATAAGGAATTCAAGACAACTTACGATGGACCAGCTTGCAGATGGCTTAAAAGTGCATATGGTATTGCAGTGAATCACATGGTCATGGGTGAGAGTCTCTTTCAAACCTGGATGATTTTCAGGTTTCCTTTGGAACAGCACAAGTTGCTGTCTCGAATGTGATGATCATTCATTCTGCATATTACATGTCAAACCATCAAATAAAAGAAATGAGTTAACATCAAAATGCCTTGCCATTTTGGCGTGTCATCTTTACTTACAGTGTATGAAGTTGCAGCCTTCCAACAAACAGAATTTTGGTCATTGCATCTTAAAGGGAACCTCCACTCTGACTAATTTTGAGCCGATCAAAATAATAAAGTTAATATGCTGATCATCTCAGTTATTAGTTAACGATACTTGAACAGCAACCAAAGGAAAGTCTGAAAATTTCAGGCTTTAACCTGTTCCCTTTCATGCCTGGAATTTTCAGGCTTTCCTTTAGGTTACTGCTCAAGAGCTGGGATGGGCGCAGTGGTGAGAGCGCTCGCCTCCCACCAATGTGGCTCTTGTTTGATTTCCAGTCTCAATGTCATAATTATGTGGGTTGAGTTTGCTGGTTATCTACTTTGCACCGAGATGATTTTGTCCGGGTACTCTTGTTTTCCCCTCTTCTCTCCTTATTTGTGTTAATTTGTTGATTTTTTATTTTGGTTTACAGTGTCCCAAATTAGTGGTCCAGCGCTAGAAGACTAGACACTTAAATAAAGTTCCTTTCCTTTCCTTTTAACTGATGACTGCGATGATTAGCATCTAAACATGATTCTCTTTGCAGTTCAAATACATATGGCTTCATATATTAACTTTCACTGAACAAAATAATGTCTGCAATCAAATTTGCTCTACACTTTTCTTCAAAAAAGAGTTTGTATAAAAAAAAAAAAATCACTTATTTTCACTTTCAAATTTCCAGGGCGCTGCCAACTTGAATAATTTTAACGTGTTATGGTTGCTGTTTTCTTGCAAAGAGCTTATGTTTTGAAACAATAGGGCAACCACGACATGTCACAATAATATTTAAGATGGTGGCCCCAAGGAAATTGAAAACCAAAACAAGCATTTGTGACCTCTCACGCGAAAACGATCCTTATGGTTTGCCGTTTTCACACGGATAGCCGTGTGTATGCCATGCATTAGCCGTACGAACGGATTGGGTATCCGTTCGTACGGCTCGGGCTATCTGTGCGAAAAAATTTGCATCTGTTTCCACGGTTCGGGCTATCCGTGCGAAAAAAAATTCAATTATTGCATTCAATCGAATGGCTTGGGCTATCCGTGTGAAAAAAATTGTCACCCGTTCTGACTGCTCGTGCTATCTGTTAAAAACAGTCATTATTGTCAGCCGCTGATTTCACTTGAACCGTTCGCGACTTGGTTGCTAGGGTAGGAGTCACACGACAAACCTGTCAAAAATGTAAATAATTATTTTGATACAAGCGGTACAATTATTGTTACGGTAAAAAAAAAAAAAAAAAAAGAATTTATTTCTTCCTGATACAAAATCGGAAAACGTTTGAACACTTTTTATTGTAAACATTATGTTCTGTGGTTTAAAGTTACTTCCTTGTTTTATAAGTGGAGGTTCCCTTTAATAACAAAAAAAGGACAGCCAATTAAAAATGAACTTTTACCTTTTTAAATAGCATAGGTTAGCCAGTTGACATAAAATGAAACATTCAAGGTTTTTTTTTCAAAGATGACTTCTGGCTAATGTTTCTCAACGAAGAAAGATGCCCAAAAGTCAAAAAAGTACATGTACTATGTTAAGTGCTTTGCACCTGTATCTGGGATGCGTGTAGATCCATGGTAATGATGTGATCAGCTCCAGCTACGGACAACATGTTGGCCACCAGTTTGGCTGAAATTGGTGCTCGACTCTGCAACAGTAGGTCACAGAGGTTAATAACACATGTATCAAACATTAATAATACTCATAACTTTGTCCCTTCAACATCATGGAAAGTAAGTGGTCATGGTGATGATACAACCTTGTCCCCAGGGTCTTCCTTCTTCCCTTCCTAAGGAAAGGAAGAAGAGAGACCCTGGGGACAAGGTTGGGTGATACATTTCTAAATGCCAATTCACCAAGCCCTAATTATTCAAAAGGTGGACAATGCTATCCACATTATCTATTGTATATAGCGCAATTAGTTTCCATATGACTTACACTGTACGGCACATGTATCCACTGGATAGTAATTTATCCAGTGGATAGCACTAGTACTATCCATTGTTGGAAGAACTGGGGCCTGGAGAATTAGAAGACATACTCATTCTCACTAACACAATAACCACCTGCTAACCAGTATTCCAAAGTGATGCTCAACAACAGTTACTATGCAAACAAAGCCACTATCAACATAATTTCAGGGAAAGAATACAGGGGGATGCTGCAAAGTGATGGTGACCTCCTGCTTGAGATCAAAAGGAGGATAACCCTTGGATGGACTGTATTACATGTATGTAGAAAGTATGAAGACATCCTGAGAAGTAGAAAGGTTACTACCAGTGAAGATCAAAAATAAATGTTTTCAATGAGTGTATCCTTCCAATAACACTAGTGAGACTTGGGCACTGACCCGTTCACACAAAGAGAATGACGCTTGCCATTGCCCAAAGAAGATGGATCATGTTGCATATCTCCCTTTGGGATCGCAAATGAAATACCTGGATTTCTGAACAAACAGGCATAATAGATATTGTCAATGCCATTAAGGTCTAAAAAACTTAGATGGCCTGGCCATACTGCAAGGTTCAAAGAACAGCTGGATGTTGTGAGTGACAGATTGGACTCTCAGGAGCTGGACTTGACCAGGAGGATGGCCCGAACATGCTTGAGGGAAATAATGGGAATTGAACATTATCAGTTCTTTCAAACCTACATGGCAGAAAAGGGCTCCAGACCGATATGTCTGGAAGCAGACTCGGGAGGGGTTACCCTCTGCCAAGTGAATTAACCATGGACATAAATGGATATAGAACTGGCCATAACTGGAATAATTTTTCTCCAGTCCAAGTACTCTCAAATCTTAATTAACAAAGAAATAACATTGCATGATTCCAACAAATTCTTAATGACTAGCGAGCTCTGATTACCAGCCCAGTCAAAATGGTTTTGGGTTATATGTAGGCAAGACGGCTTCAGTAGTAGGCATCTGGCCCTTGCCTGGTAGGGGGTCCGGGTATGCTCTCTCTAAAAATTTTGAAAATTACAGCTTCAAATGGTTTTGATGACGTATCTGGTGCATTTTAGGGGTAAACTCAGCCCCGTCTTTTTCAGCTTACAGATAGCCCACGCCTTGGAACACTCAGGTATTTCTTCATGCAAGGAAAAATGTTTCCCTTCCTTTCAGAAAGTGTGTGATCAACGCATCTGGTTTGCAACTGCAAGAGCTTTGACTGCTGGCCGTTCTTGTCGCTCATTTTCCCACGTCATCAGAGGTTTCAAAAGGAGGTAACTTTCGGTGATAGACCACCGGGTACTTTGGTCCATTCTGCCGCCTACTTAGGACGAGCATTTGAAAGTTTTGCTGTGTAGGCATTTTCCCACCGTTCTCCATCACAAAAATAAAATTGCTTTACTTGATTTACTAAAACCTCCTAATTGTGGAGTTTTCTTCTCAAGAAAAAAGTCTACATATTAAAACAAATTCCCATGTTGAAACATAACGAAAATTAAGTACATTAACTAGCGGATCTACGACTGTTACATATAAATTTCTTGAACGAAAT
>JALIRR010001130.1:55000-60000 GCA_023091755.1 Montipora sp. Colony 1 RG-2022 | reverse complement strand
GGTATTTTCCTAAGTGGCCTATTGCCAAAACCGAAGATTTCTAAACATTTAAACATAAAATTCCACACAGGACTATCAAATGCTCTCTCAAAGTCTATGAATAATAATATATCTGGAATATTCATTGTTTTGGTATGTTCCATCATATATACAATTGAGCGAGCAGCCTCTCCTAAGTATCTGAAACATAATTATAATTGAAACTCAAGTCTATTAATATAACGCTCAATATTGCAGTTATGGAAGACTTGGTTTCACCCGTCTAAGCCTAAAAGTAGCCGGATTGATTAGAGGAAGTAATTGAAATAAAGGATGATGTTTGTCCCCGCTTTGCTTGTTAAAAAATATGCTTATCGGACTTCTCTAACCAATTTAAAAACGAAACAAGGGAGGAGATATACCCCCGTTTATGGCAACAATCCAGAAAACATTGTATAGAGGCATCGTATAGAGAGAGTACAGTGTATGTTTGAGTCAACCCCTTCCCATATCTTTCTATTTTTAGAACTACTATATTTTGCCGTATATGACGCATGTGACTGAGAACCTCCCTGTGAGGTGCTTCTAAAAATGGAAAGACACAGGAAAGGGTTGACTCAGAGGGTTAATATGGAAGATGGGCTCCTGATAAGAGGTGATTTCGGGTGGAGATACTCCAGTATACTGATACCCCTTACACAAAGATTAGGCATCACCAGTGGTGCTAAATAGTTGGACCAACTCTAACTGGCTATATAACCTTCCTTCCTTCCTAAGGGTGCGTAAAACATTGGCGCTTATTTCATTCAATGAGCTGACTGATTCTCATTCGTATCGAGAAAATCTTAGCTTGTGGCATAACCCTGTGACAACCACAGAGCTTGGGTACCTGTGCAGCAGCACTTGTTTCATTAAAGTGTTGAAATACTGGAAAACCATCTCGATTGAGGATGGTGGAATATAGACTTTTCATCCATAATGAAGGCCAGGAAAACGAAAGGACTTGATAATGTGGGGAAACTGTTTAGTGTCTTTTACGTAGGTGGGTAGGTTTTTAACCAGGAGTGGTAATAGTATCCAAGAGGGTCGCTTTTAGTTCCGTCACTGGACAGTCGCAGGTGGAAACAGTAGACTTTCCAGGGTATTTTGGGCAACAGAAGTGGTGAAGTGGTGAATTCCGATCTTTCGGTTGGACGCCATTTTGCTTTCCCAGGACACACTACTCAGGACATGCTGGTTCTGTGATTCGTTAGTTTCAGGGATGCCACAGATAGACGCAGTGGTGGCGGTTTCAATGGTACCCTCGAAACTTCTGGTTGACATTTTAAATTCTCGGGCGCAAATTTAAACTTTCCTCTACCATTCATCCACAACAATGAGATAGCAGACTTAATTTATTCGCCTATCACGCTACCGAAAGAATACGCTCCCATCCTCAAAGCCAAGTAACGAAATTGCAGGAGGCGTAGGCGATAAAGCCTCGGGCGAACAATCCATACCGATGGTGAAGAGCGAGGTAAAGGGGAACCTTCATGGAGATCAAGATACTTCAAACCGGATAGCCAGCGGCAACTTTCAACTATTGACCAATGATGCACTTGAAACTTTTTAATCTCCACCAATTATCTTGGTTTCGGACGCTTACAGCGGTGAAATGAATCCTCAAATATACAAACACGCAAGTACAAAAGAACTGACACGGTCAGAAAAGAATTTTAATGTGTAGCATTTCCTTCTCTATTACACAACTGTTGTATACTTGTTGTTTGCTAAGCAATTGCTATCAAACTCAGGCTATTGAAAAATTCTTACCATTAATCAGTGCACATGGATCTTACACGAAGAAGCTACGTCTACATGTACTTATACAAGTTCCTCACAAAATTTGATGAAACTTTGGATTACAAGTAGATAAATATCAAAGTCAAGCTACTACAATACGACAGCTAGAAGTGCAATCAAAATGATTCCAAGTACCAGACAGGACACTATTTCGGTTTGCCTCTTTCTAGTTTCCCTCCCAAAAATTCAACTATATCCTGGAACTTAAAACTACTTATGTTACTGCCCTGGATGCACGCTTTCACTAGACTCTGAAACTTGGTGCGCATGGTCCCTTCTGTGGCAGCATAAAGCATTTTCTTCTTTATATTCATGTCATCCGTGAACCTAAAATGAAAACAAAGAACAAAGACGTATAATTAATGTCAATAACATTTTGGCCAACCGTAGGAACTTGTTTGAACACTATATGTCTGCTACTATAAAAGTAGTACTGCTGGTACTACTATTACTAGTAGTACTTACTAGGAGTAATCATAGATTATAGAGTGCGTCCTACTGGTTGAGAGGTGATGTTAGGGTTGTAGTAGGTTAGAAAGCATTAGTCAGAAGGCTGGATAAGGATACTGTCATTCATAGGATTGTTATTTAGAAAAGGGGCCTTTCTTGGATGTTTGATTACCTTTGCTAAAGCTGGTACTAGTACTACTTAATATGGAAATAAAGAAACGACATCACATCGTAAGTAATATTAAAGGAAATTTAATCGTTTTACACAAGCCTTCACTATAAAAAAACTAACCACAACGACGAAAGCTAGATGAAACTTTCCTTAGTAAACTGAATATAAAAACGCTTACACATGAAAAAAGGAATAAACTAAATAACAAGCTTGCTACAGGCCAATGCTGCGCGACCCTTTAGAACAAACACCAGGGAATAACGGGCCCACAGCTCACTACATGGCCACTTGTTGAAAATGTCTACTTGATTGTTTAAGCTATGCAAGTATTCATGGAAAGCTGTTCACTTGTCAGAAACAAGCTATGATAACGTTAATTGCAAACAAAGATAGACAGACAATTTCTCAAAAACTGGCGCTTAATCTCTAATTTATGTCAATATTAAAATTGCATCAAAGGCAATGTTTAGGAGGTTAGAAACTGTTTAGAACCACTTTTACTCTGTATTATTCATCAAAGCCAAAATGCATTCACTTATTATCAATGAGAAATAATAGGTCTGACATATCCGTGCCAACTGACTTCGAGCAAGCTTTCGATTCTTTGCACTGAACATTTTTCATGAATTTCATCCAGTGTGTATGGCCTAATGGTTTTTACAGCCGCTTTGGGAATGATTACAAGTTCATTATATTACACAAGTCTAATATTAAGGGTTCTGAATTACAGAAATGATGCTAACGGTCTTTGCAGATATGACATGTTTGTTACCAGACAAAAATTATCTACATCAATTCACATTTCTCTAACAGAGCCGCGAAGCGGCGAGAAAGAGATAAATAACCCTCGAGTTACCTTGGACTTGAATCTCACTTTCATGCAGACGCCAGGATCAGAATCTGACCCTCCGGCTCGCATTGGTTGATATTTTTACAAACACGCAAAATCAATATGATTGGCAATACCTAGGGGACGCGTCATTGCTAAGTTGCCATTGGTTCCTGTGGAATTATCAATTTGACGCATTTGACAGCTGGCTCAAGTGAGCAGTCGAGTTGAGTAGTGATAACGACGAATGCTAATAGTTTGCGACACGTTTAAAGAAAAGAAGATTTCGTCCGTGCAAGAAAACAAGCGAAACGTTTATCCACCGGGAACAAACATGTTGGGCGATTGATCAGTCAAGTACCGACCTCAAATCAAACAGTATGAATATGTGCAGATATTTTATTTTGTCCAGCGAGTTAAACAAAGCTTGACGAGCGAGTATACTTTTGACTTGCTTATATTTCAACAACTTTGTGTGAATTGTCGTTCTGGTATTTTGACAACTGAACAACGGTTGGCGTTAATTCACAAACAAAGAGTGTGGCGTATTGTTTTATGATACTGTATGTTTTGTAAAAATCAACTTTAGCTACTAACGAAATCTATTTTTTGTAAATGTCAATCGCCGCTCGACATCGAAAGTCTTATCGGGCACACAGTTCTTTTTCTTAGGTTGACCGCTTTTGTGGGAATCTCCTATGCGAATATAACATCAGCTTTGACCTTCTTACAGTGCGACGCGCCTTACCGTGCCCACCTAAGAATGTTTTTTACTAATCGTCCGCCAATCAGGGAGTGTGAATTTGATTGACAGTTACGCCTCCTTGCAAAGTTCGGACGGTTGTAAGTTGGAACACCGTTGCATGGGTTGTTGAGTTGACGTATTTAGACGCAGTTGTCAAACGTTGGGTGGCCACGGTAAGGCGCGTTGCACTGTAAGACTTACCATGTGCAGTAAAGATTATTTATTTAAAAAATGCCAATGTCAAACGAATAGTCAATACGCTTCCATCCAGTTGCAGGATCAAAACAAAACGAAAACTCTACCCCAGTGGAAAGTTTGTCCAAGAGTGCCACGCGACCAACACCAACCTGGGTCTCTCTGAGACAGGGAAGAGGGGCCCTGGGAACGAGGTTGAAAATCACCAGCGATGACGTAGAGAATGGTGGGGTTCTCACATTAAGACCTGTTGAGAATTGTAGTCCCTGGTGGAAAATTTCTTTTATATTTTAACTTCGAGTAGACAGCCGTAGACTTCCGATTTCCTTATCTTTGCCCATGTATATACCACACAAGTTGAATAAAAAGCTAAGCAAAAAGCTACTTTATTTTCGTAAAATGTAGTTGGAGATTTCAAATCTCGCACGCCGGTGTCACCAACAGATTTGGACCTGATTGGAGTGCAATTTGGTCTGAAACCACTGTAATTTCAAAACTGAACCAGCGTGCAGTGCAATTCGATTTGACATTACAAGTATGATATCACATTAAAGTTCAATTACCACTTTATTAAATCCATTTAGAAGTCTCACAATTAAATTGCTCAAGTACAGGATTGTAGTCAGTACCAATATTTTATTGATCTATTTGAGAACAAAAGTTGTGCGATTCGCCACACAATATTCCACACAATAGCTTTTTTTGTCTTTTATGTTCCTGCAATTTGATTGGTTACTTTAAACAAACCTCTAAAACTGATTGGTTGTTTTGTTTTAGTGTTCGTTTCT
>JALIRR010001130.1:0-50000 GCA_023091755.1 Montipora sp. Colony 1 RG-2022 | reverse complement strand
CCTTTTCGATCCTTTCTTTCGTTGCATGTTGCTAAGTGAAAAATGTTGTCATTCTCTGTTGTTTTCGTCTGTTTACAACAACAAACAGAAACAAGGATTCAAATGATTAAAATAGTAAACGAATTCAAACTCACCGTCGTCCATTTTGGAAGCCCAAACCCGATGCAGATCTGTTCATGCACGTGGATTTACCGCTGGACATAAAAACTGTGGAAAATGAGGAGTGGGCTACCGGGCCTCCGAACCTCCGGGCCGTCGCGGGCCGTGGGCCGCAGGCCGCTGGGCCGCGGGCCTGCTTTTAGCAAAACCCGTTGAGACCGCCATTTTAAATGTTTTGAATCCATCCCAAATGAAAGACACATTGTTCTTAGCTTCAGACGATTGTAGCGCTAGCTAACCCAAAGAAAAAGGAAACATTGAAGCTAATAGTATTACCTTTATCTCAAAACTGACTTTTGTTTTACAACATCGTCCAATAGTGTGTTTTTGTGCGTCAGATCGATCGCATGTTGCTTTCAATGTTTTGTATGTCACGGCGGGTTCGATCGTGACCCTTTGGAAAAGTAGTTTCCCACGAAACCCCCCTACCCCTTGGAAATTACTGCTCTTTAACCCCCCCTCTCCCTTGGAATTTCCAATGATCTTCCGTGGTGGGGGTATGGATATTTTCTGGAACCACACATTATGGAAAATCTTGCACAGATTTCCCCTTATCTTATTGAAATAGACAGCACTGAATGCAATGACAAAAATTGCCACATGATGAGAAACATGCATGAAAAAAAAGGTCATCACAGCATGATAAAACCACTACATACACTGTACGACAAAAGCACTCCAAATGATGAACACAGCATCCCTTACAATAAAAATTTAGTATATAGATCTAGCCAAGCCTAAAGGAAGAGCTCCTGGGTTATTTTTCTTACAATAAGTTAAATGGGCTTGCGGCTGCAATCCAACTGAAATCCAGTACGTGGTCAGCAGTCATCTTCAAAAACAAACAGCTGACCATGATAAGCTCTAAACTTGAGCCCATGATATGGTCATGTGATACTAGTCAGCGGATAACTTATTTTGACAGGTGTTGACTGACCATAACAAGGATGTCCAAATGTACCCCGTAAAGTAGCTGAAGACAAGTATATAAGTATTGATTCTCTAAACTTGAGTTTGCGATGTGGTCACATGATACTGGTCACATTGGCATACATGGAGGGGCGGACGGTTGTACGCTGACCAAAACCAAATTTTCTCACATTGACGGGTTACCAGATTTTCTTACAAATGGTACCATTGGTAAGAAAATCCATGAGTGGAGCTCTGCTGAAATACTATATTACATCATTGATATAAGTCAGCATTGGTCTTCCATGGTTTCCCCATTTTTTTGTGAGCCACAAAGATTACTTTCAAAGGCTAATCCCAATGTTTAAAAATCAAACAGTAAGTCATCTTCACAAAGAGCAATCATGTTGTTTGACTTTATAACTACAGTATTACTTTATTTCCAGGCACTGAATTTAACTTATGTCTGGAGGTTTGTACTCTGTATCTTTGGGAGGTGACCTGTATTCAGAGCCCAACCACAACAGGAATATAAGAAGTAAATTGGCATCAACACTCACCATGATGATCAAGGCACTTCTTACACTTGTTAATCTAACAAAGAGACAACAGACAACACAAATTAGGAGGAAAAAAAATTCTGTCTGGGCCAAAGAGAATTTGATGAAGCTTAAACACAAGATGCACTTTACAGAGGTTGCTTCATGCTCTGCTTTTGTTCAAACTCCTTGAAGCATTAGGACTTATTAATTATCTACAATGGTGATCAACAAACACAAACACAGAGACGGAAGCCCGAAAAGATATTTCTAGCACAAGAAAAAGGGACTGGAGATTTAAAAAAAGAAGGATAGATAATCTTTTAAGACATATTACGGACACATTGCTATGAGGGAATTTTTTTGCACAAATTATCACAGAGCACGGTTGCATCCACCGTTAATTGATAAAATTAATCATTTGCAACGTGCCTAATGCAATATGCCTTTTATAGTGCGTCTTAGTGTTTGATTTAAGTGTAAGCAACGAGCTTTTTTGTTTTAAATTTGTCTTCATTATACGTTAATATAACTACGTCACAAACACAACAACCCTACTAATCATTTAATTTTACTACTTCATTATTTTACTGTGTATTACACTGCACTCAAGAGAAATTACAAGTAATAAACTTAAATTTTTTTTTTTGTAATGTTCGAGCAGGCAGAATTCTGCAAATCTTGCAATCTGATTGGGCCAGGCTCTGCGACAAGGCCAGCTCCGACCAGAATCCTTTTACAAATTAATAAATATTGTTGACAGAATCAACCCATCATTGTGGTATTGCCTGATATTTCTCTTTTGACAACAAGTGCTCATTGCAGGCCAGCCTTAACAATGGTTCCCATTCAGCACATCATGTTAGGAACAAAAATTAACAGGTTATTCATGATCACCGGCCTTGGTCGGTTCGTATAGTGGAAAAACTGTGCCCTCGGTCGAGTACAGCCCTCGGGGGCTTGTGCCCTTGGGTGGTACTTGAGACCTCCTGGCCAGTGAATGGCATACATAACTTTACAGCTTGCAACAACACATTACAACCTTGTAAAATTTTGTGTACCACACGTTAAAAAAAAAGGAAGAAAAAAAATTTGCTTTACTGTATATGTTGTTCAAAGGCTTTTACTTTGTACTCTGAATGCTTATAGGTCTATTGCTCTTTGAGGCCATTGAACATTCAATAGATTTCGAGTATTTTAGTTTAACAATAACTTGGCTTATACAAGATTATGTTATATCTGTTTTCCAGCAATAATAAGATGAAGTAGAAAAGTCCAATAAGGATGCTTATATGCAAGGACGAAAATGGTATTGGAATCACTTAAAGAGTCAATACCAATGTTTAAGGAATGGAACCAAAGAACTTCAGACTTCCAGAAATCTTGACTACCCTTACATTGACAAAAGAGGAGCTTGTTATTAAGATCACAACAACTGGGTCCCCCCTAAGGCCATTAAGTAACAAAGCAAGCATCATTTTTCAAACTCCATGGAGTAATAACCTTTGTTATGATGCAATAGTTAGCCATGCGACTCCATATGTGCTCTCACTGAAAAAAACCTAAATTCTAGATAGGAACTCATTATTTTTTTTGCAATTTCCGTGCTAAATCTATTGCTCTTCTCTGCCTGGTGGAAAGTTGACCTGAAAGTCTTGCTTCTGTGTGCTCTGAAGCAAACACTGCTGAAACGTGGGCTCAACTGTATTACAGCTATCCGTGCATTTTCCAACCATTCCCAAACTTACTACAACATGCTCACCTCAAGGAGCAACATCCACTACAAAAGAGCTAAAACTTACTGTGAAACTGATTGTTCATTTGCACGCCACTTTGCAATTTTGTGATGCAATGTTGGAGCTTTGATTAGCAGTTTGCTCCAAGGAAGATGCAGAGTTCAAATTTCAACTTGCTGCCAGGTGTTTACCTTCCCAGAGTCATGTATTTGTACCCGCGTTCAAAACAGCCATGAACTCTATTTTTGGATTCCCCACGTAAACTTTCTTCAAAGAAATTTATCATTTCAAATCCATTTGAAGCCGAAGGGCCTTCCAAAATATTAAAGTTATCAATTCCAAACCAACTATGGAGAAGGTTCACAATGTAATTACAGTTTGAGGCATACCATTTGACTTCAACTGTGCATAACTTGCTCAGAGCAAAGTGCCAATCAAAGATGCAACATTAATATTGCATGACAATATTGCAAAGTGCCGCACAAAAAAACAACCGGTTTCACTCTAAATAGTCTGTCCTTTATCAGGAAACCTTTATACAGCGAGACCTTTCTCCAGACATTGACAACATCATCACAGCTACCTGGAGGAACTGCAGGGAACCCAAACCCAGTGCAAAACCTGCGTGGAAGAATGACTGGCTCATAAAAGGGAAATGAATCACAATTCCCCAAAGGCCAGTGAAGCTCTTCAATTTCTAACAGGGTTATATATACAACCAAGGACTGAGTCATTCCTTACTCAAAACTGAAAGATCTGCATTATCATCAATTCTGACTGTTGTAGGTTACCACTCTTTTGGATCTCCATTAGTTGTTTGGTTCTTAATTGCCAACGAGTCAGGCCTTCTGAAGACAGATGGCCTGGCGAGGCGGCAGCTTATAGAGCCGCGAGAAGATTTTTAGGCGGACGAAATCTCAGAAGCGCTTCAAATTTGAGTGTAATGTAGACCAAAAGCTGTAATGTAGACCAAAGCGATGAAATGTTGACCGTAGCGATAACCAATGAGAGTTAAGCACGAGTACGCCGCGTGATGTTTGCAGCCGCCAGGCGCCAGACCACGCAAGCTTGGCTCGTTGGCACTTTAGCGACAGCTATAACTAGTTTAAACAGGGGCATATGACACACAAACCACGAACCAAATACAACACTATTTGGGATGTCGATGCAGCACTAAAAAACCTCAACACACTATTCCCAATAGAACAACTTCCATTTGGCTCTTTGCACCTTAAAAGGGATAACATTTTAAGATGAAGTCTTAGTTCTCGTGACAGCCGTAAAATTTTACCCCTGATGTTTGCAAGTTCGAAAATTTCTATCAGTGTTTATTCTTGCTTCTTCTGCATTCAGCAACTCCTTCAAAAGCGCTTTATTTAGGGGTTTAGGCTAAAATTTTGAAAAATAAATTCCGAAACAGGATTAAAAAATTGGGGAATTTTTCTGAACATTTTGGTCTTTAAATGATCGAAATTAGTCATTTGGTCATTTATTTGACTTTTAGATGGAAAATTTAGTTTAAGAGATTGTAAGGAATACGCAAATATTATGTGGTACCAACTAAGGCCCTGTGTACAGTAATGGTAACTCTTCATAACTTTTGAACCATTAGAGCTAAGGCTCTGAAACTTGGTAACTTGGTCAGGTCGTTCTCAGGGTCCGTCAATCACGCTGCTATGGTAACATGACGTCAAATCAACATCGTCATCAGCTGGCTGCAATGCAGGCAACTATGATGTTGTAAGGTTGACAAGTGATTTTAAAAGGCTTCAGACATCAGGATTGCCATTATGATGTCATTTTACCCAAATTATAACTTTGTCAGGTTGTTGTAAGATGTGTCAATCACATTTCCATAGTAACATAAATAACATCATTAAATTGATAAGTGGTTTTTGTAGGCTTTAGTTATTAGAATTACCATTATGAGGTCATTGATCCCAATTATAACAAATATTCTTAATGTGTAGAAAAATCAATTTCCTTTTAAAATGTAACACTATAACCAAGAAATGCCAAACTCCACCTTCCAAATTTTTAAATAGCATTAAAATGCTATTTTTTGAGAAAGAATCTAAATTTGTGCGGCTGCCGGCAGTCACATGCAAAGTCACGGATTATGTTACAAGTGAAATCATGTGGACTGGCCTTTGAACCGATTGTTTCGTAGGAAGAAAAAACATTTTCTGAGAGGTTTCCGGGCGACCGGGTAATTTTTCTTACTTGCCCGAAGCCAAATGTTAGTCGCCTCAGGTGATCGGGTGCCGTTAGAGCACAGCCTTGGGGTATAACTTTTATAATTTCCCCAAGCAGCATTGCTGAGTTGCAATTACAATACTTCTGTAATTCTGTAATGAGAATGTTCAAGAACATTATAAAATCTATTAAAAAGACATCTCTCACTTGTTTCCTCCGAAAGATTTGACGGTGTGAGCTGTGACACATCACGGCTTTGAGTTTGAGCAGGAAACTCACCACATGCATACCATGATCATTGTGGAGCCGAAATGCAAAATTATAAATCCGCTGCTTTAAATCCCTACTAGAATCCTCATGATGTCGCTGAAAATGTACTTGATATCCTCAACAACCACCTAAGTATTGTTTAAAATAGGCTTGAAAAGTATAAATATGGAATTTCTGCTTCTCTTTTCGGAAAATCCTCAAAAACATATGTGAAATGCACCTTTGAAAGCATAAACTACTCTCAAGGACTGCCTTAGTCCCTTAGCTCTTTTGATCTGATGTCATACTATTGTTTCTGTCCAATAAGCACTGCAGAATTGTCTTTTTCTAACTTGGGTAGGAAATAGGCTTTTGACAAACATGGCAGTCACGCTTCAGAGATCTCAAGCGGAGGTAGACTCTCAACTAAATAAACTCCTCAGTCGGCACAAATGATACCTAAAATCATCCCTTTAACATACTTTATTCTGTTGCTCTTTTGGCGATCAGTGTTCATAATTTTATAAATTGCTAAAAAAGGGGCTTAAAACTGATCTAAACTTAAAAAGGGTTTCCCAAATTTTCGGACCGTATCTCTGGTTCTTCTTCAGGGGACAATGAATCTAAAAATTCAAAATTCAAAATTGCTGCTTCATATTTTCGTTCCCAAGGGATCTTAACAGCAGCACATATGCCCTTGGGAACTCCATTCTTTCATTCACAGAGTTCTTATCAATGTTTGAGTGTAAAGACTCCAGAAAAATTCTGCGCTTGTAATTAGTTTCATTCCTTTCAAGAATATCACCGTAGCGTGGATGGATGTCGTGCGTGGTTCTTTCGGCATGTTGTCGGATTGCCGAATCTTTACTTGCGGTACGCGCGGGATCATGTTCCACTCTCCTTGAAGCCCAGCACTGTTTGCTCTCACTAATGTAGGAAAAATCGCAATCTTTGCATTCAACCCTGTAAACGATGCCTGCTATTTTTTCTTATATGATATTAACTTCAGTTTCCTGTGATTTTTAACCTTGTTGAGAATGAGAAGCAGACTTTTTCATGGACTTCGTGAGTCATGATCACATGACTACACTTCCTACCAGGGGCATATCGTCCATATACACACGTACGCCCTGCGTACCGCTCAAATCCGGAATCCTTATTCCATGGAGGCATTAACTTGATTTAGTCATTATAAAATTGAGCCAAGTTTCTTACATTTCCAATTAAACTGGTGTCTCTGTATGTGAGCATTTCTATTATCTTTTCATTAACCCATACAGGCCAGGCCAAACGGATCCAACATCATCCAACATTGGTGGACGTTGTTCAAAAGTGTCGAAAGAGGTGACCAAACGAATGCAACATGTTTGACCCAGAATTTTGGACTCAAGGGTCTGGAACCAAAATCTACCCAGAATCCTTAGAAAACAGACTCTCACCATGTTGGCATTTTCAAGTACCTTTTAAACTTATCAATAGAGTCCCTCTGTGTGATAGCAAGAGGACACCTTTTCCAGAATCTGGGAACTGCAACACGGTCTCCAAAGGTCTTAAATCATGCATGTGTGAAGAACCTTGAGAAGACCCAGGGCGTCACTGCATAGGGAGTAGCGTCCCGGGGTCTTGACTTGCAAAAGATCCTGCAGATACATTGGCACCATGCCCTTGAGAGCTTTGAACACAAGAAGGGCTATCTGTTCGAAGAGAGATTGCTTAAGATTTCGTCGCTCAGACATTCAAGACTTGAACTGACGTGGCAACATGTGAAACAGATGCAACGAATAAAGCATCACCACAGATGATGATAGCATGCAACACTGTTGAATGTGATGGCCGAATGAATGAAACACTGTTGTTCACACCTTACAACAAAAGAAACTTTGGATAATGTTTGATGGAAATCAAACTTCATTCAACAAGTTCGATTCAACAATGTTGGATGATGTTACACTAACATGTTCAGTGGACCTGTTTGGCAAGGCCTTAACAGCAAGAAACGTAATAGTGGATGAAAGCAAAAAAAAAAAATTCTCTACCTTTCGAAGCCCCCACACAGTATCACTCTTCAGTATCACCAGAGCTCCAGTTCCCGGTTACTTTTTAAGGATAAGTTATGATGATGATCATGTTATAACAGACTTTGCAACATCTTGCCCTTTGATTGTATTGTAAACCCCCCTGTTTGTGTTGTGGCTTGCTGCAGAGAAAACTCGGCAGATGGGTAAACTAAACAACTCCCGATAACTACTGCATTTTCCTTCACATTTATTTATTGAATTGTCCTTCTAAAATAGTCTAAAATGGAATTTCCGAGACCCTAAATTTCAAAATTTTCTGGGGGAGCATGCCCCCAGACCCCCCTACTTTGGAGCGCCTTTGACACTCAAAACATTCTTAGTGTGTGTACACCTTCAAAATGTCACATTAAGCCCCTGCCTACTTTATTAAGGTTTATATAATAATCCAAGTTATTCTCGCATTTTGATTGGTTCCTGCCTATGATCTATTAGGGGACAGACGTATGACTGACGTCACCTTCAGCTTTTACAGTGTGGCATTCAGAGCGCGTCATTACGTCCTGAGATGCCATATTTTGCATTTGGACGTCCTAAAACGCTAACAAGGGGTCCTTATGGACACACAAATTTCAAGCTTGAAATATATGCAAATTCACAAATGGAAAACACAACCACGCGCTTGCTGTATTCAGTTAACGATGGTGCTATTTTTCACATTGACGAGTAAAATCGTTGGGCGTTAGACAGAGTAAAATACTCGTCAAAGGGTTATTGTTGATTGATCCATCTAGAATTGGCATAACAAAGAGAGAATCATGGTTGGTGTATTTTCACTTTTAAGCGTCAGTATAACTTAGAAGTAAAATATATTCATGTAATTTTCAAATCCTGAAGATGAAGCAGTCAATGTTGTTCAGTAAACAACCTAGCGTAAAGCAAAAAGCTTTTATGCAAATGAAGTTTAATTCTTTAGTATATAAAACAAAAAGATTTCATGTTGGCATGCGTCCGTTCAGTAAAAGAGAAAAGAAGATTCAGTGACACACTCAGCTATCCCCTTGTGTGCTACTTTTTTGTTCTCACCACATTTTGACGTCATCTGCGATCTATTACTGAACGGAAGGCAACTTAGAATCTATTTGTTAAACAAAAAACTTCACTGGAAAGCAAATCCTTCTAGCTTCTAAACAAAAGCATAGGAATCATCGAGTTTTCAAATGTATATAAAATCTTCACCTTGCGTTACATTAACATGAAAATTTGCATTCAGGCTAAGCGGACCATGACCTTTTCATTCGTGGCATTTACAGAGTTGTGGTTTCAAGTTAATCAATTATTAGTCGATGTTACCAGTTTTTTAAGGGTATTTTGCGGCTGTGGAGATTGAAAAAAAAAAAAAAGGTAAATAGACTCCGAAACCGCGTTTTGGCTACATTTGTACTACACAAATGGTTTGATAAGGAAAAGCTTATCCCACGAAGGAGTACATTTTGGGTCGCATTTACAACCAACGATCGGATTGAAAGAAACTTTAATGCTGAAGGATGACCTCCTCACGAAATTTTGTTTCAGGTAGTTCAGACCCAACTAAACATAGAAAACCAATACTCCACCTCAATACATCACTTTTTTTACGACGAATAACTTTTCGACTTGGCTTACACGTAAATGAGCCGACATAATTCTGACGAAATATTCCGTAGACTTAATATCGAGAAAACCATAAGTTGTGCTTCGGAATGCAAGCCTTATTTTATTATACGTCAACGGAACGTGACAAAAAGAGAAACACTTCCACGGATTCTGCAACATCTTTCCTTTGGCACGCGAAAAACAAACCCATTCATGGGAGATCGGAGAGGCAGCGGCGTGGCGTAATAATTTTAAGGCGTTGTATTTCATTGCATGAAAACATTTCGACCACCAACTCACTTGTCTTCGGTCTCCGCTACTCTCTGGAAATATCCAAGCGCCACCTCCTTTTGAGCTCAGTTTTCTCAACTTTCCTTTTATAATTTGAATTGCTGTTCATAAAAGAGCCCAACAAAAAGCAAACGGATATTGAGGCTCGTGCATTTGGCAACATTGCCCCAAGCAAAATGACAGATTTTGATACACAGCGTCTGATCCTCTAAAACTGGGATAACCTTCAGGAATCCCATAAAACTAATAAAATACTACTGTTTCGGATACGTTAACCTGGAAAGTTACGACTTACGAGAATAGTGAAAATAATGACACATAGCACGCCCACAGAAATAAATTTATCCCATGTTCTTTCCACCAACGGCGAATTGAGAGAAAACTGAACAAATGATGACCTACTAAAGACGGGCAAAAACACTCTTACCTTATCCTGGGAGGATATCTTTCCACTCGCACAGATAGAACTTGTATTCGCAGCAACCGAGTTATCACATGTTCGAATTTTTTTGGCTATGACCAAATATGGTAAAAAAACTGTTCGATCATTTCTGCGCTGAATCGGTCCAAATATGGCTGGCCCTTTGCACAGGAAATAAGTGATCCCTTTGCTCAGTGGTTGTTTGCCAAAATATAGCTGAAGAAAAACTGGGTCGAGACGTTACTTGTCACGTCAGTGGTATTCTTGAACACTGACTCATGAATTCTCTCAGGTGTCGCGAATTTTTACGCGCGTGCAGGTACGTAAACCCTTAGCACTGGCGTAAATAAAATATAGGCGATGCATGAGTAAACGTAACTTTTATCTATCGTCTCCATTTTATTTGCGCACGTAAAGCCAATTCAAATGTACGTACGTGTACACGCGTGAAAATTCGCGACAGTGGAAATCCACCTTTACTTGCCCGATTTTCGGACGCTTTACGCCAAAATTGTAATATCTAACCTCAAAACAGCCCTTAAGGTGGATTTCCACTGTCTCGTAAATTTTACGTATGCGTATTACATGTAAATACACTTGAAGAGATCGTATGAAACGCTTGCGGTTCAACTTTTACGTTCATAAAGTTTCTTGTATTTCATTTACTCACGTAATTATATAAAAGCCGAATTAACGAGCGTAACCTACGTAAAATTTGAATACGCGACAGTGGAAACCCACCTTACCACAGGAAAAAATAACAGATTCCCATTTTTGGACATTTTGGGGTATTTTGAAGAATACCAATAAAAATCCCAAATTTGGCAAAGTGAGACAAGTCCCAACCAGGGAATTCCCAACCAAGTTCCCTGACTGGGACTTGTCTCACTCTTCCAAATTTGGGATTTTTGTTGGTATTCTTCAAAATACCCTAAAATATCCAAAAATGGGAATCTGTTATTTTTTCCTGTGTAACTTGCCAAAATCTAGCCACAATGCAGCTTCTACTGCTGTAAGTACTGAAGTATGGCGTGAAGATTCACCGCATGAAGCCCTTTAGTTCCTAGACTACGTCAAATTCGGTGCCCTAATTCTGCACGATCCTTACGAGATGAATACTCCTTTTTTCTTCAAAACATTCTTCTCGATCATGACAAAAGTCAACATTTTGTCCGAATTTTAAAGTATTTTCTTTCATTTTAGCGAAGAAGTCATCAGTGTATTGAAACTTGCATAGACTGGTGACTGATGGGAAAACCAAGTAGGAAACTGGACATATCAGTATTTTCAAATGTCAATAATCTTTATTTGCAAACATTTTCCCTTGCATTTCCTTCACGGGGCTGACCGTACTGTTTCCTATCAATGGGGTGTCCGGAATTAAGCTCTCCTGCTCGGAAACGGAAAATTCTTATATGCTCAAAAACCTAGTCGTTTTAGCGTAATTATGTCAAAAAATCCACATTTTGCGAGAACAGAAGACATTATCATAAACAAATTTTACTTACCTCTACGAAAACTTGAATCTTCTAGTCTAAACGGAACGTGGCTCGGTCGCGAAAAGAACAAATGCAAGCAGACTAGTACCAGGCACGTATTGTTCGGATTTTCGAAGATTTGTTTCGTTTTTGCAACGAAATACAAAATCGTTAAGTCGGATTGTCCGGAAATAGGGGTGTCCGGGAAATAAGGCAACATACTGTACACAATCGTCTTGCATTGGATGACATCGAATGTCGGTCGTTTTGCTATAAATTTAAACGAGTCGTTTCTCTAATGTCCAGGGGCCAATTGTTCAAACGATGGATAGCGCTATCCACAGATTAAATCACCATGGTGGATAAGGTGGATAAGTTATAGCAAAAGCAATTGCGCTATCCAGTGGATAGTGATTTATCGGGTGGATCAGCAGCGTTATCCAACAATCGAAACTTCAACATCCCCGAGCAAACCCCAGGCATTTGATTATCTCCTGTGCCCGGGGAGTGGGGAATTTGACCTTTGCCTGCGTGGGGTGGGGAAAATTGAACCGAAGTGTCAGGTTTCAATTTTTTTTCCCCCGGCGCTAACATCTATAAAACACGTGTTTGGACGAGATGGAAGAGTTTAAAGGAAGGGATATAGCATTTGTGAGCGATTGGCTTACAAAAATGGTCTTCAAAAGGTCTATTAAGAGGGCAGGAGCCGACAACGATTGTTTTTTAGTAGGGTTTGACGGACGACAAATCCGAGGATAAGGTAGGGCAGTTGAACACCATTTTGGCCCGAGGGGGCGGAAATTTTAACGATCCAATCTTCAAAAGTTCAAAAGTTCAAAAGTTCAAAACTCCTTGATTTACAGCATTTCTTTTCCTGGATCTATGTACAAAACCTATTAAACACTACTTGCTGGACCTTCAACTAGATTTACAAAGTGCATGCACAGGCTGGGCCGTTAAGATGCCGCGAACATGATCGTTTACCATTAAGTATGCCAGAGGGTGAGTTTGCAGGTTGCAGTTCAGAATTTCAGTAAGCGTATTAGGAAAGGATGTATACAAGCATGGAACCCAGGTCCATGGACTACCCCCTGAGGGACCTCCTCAGAGACAACGCGCACAAAAAATGGCTAGGTCACCCAAAGCCGTCTCTCACCCTGGTCAGAGTTTTTTCTGTCCTTGTGTGGGCCCATTTCCATTAGTAGGGCCAACGCTCACATGGTTCATATAGGGTAGCAAACTAGCACTTCGCATTACGCTCTAACCGGTTAATTCTCATGTAATGACTGTTGTCTTGCTCTTAAATGTAGTTTTCCTTCCCTTAACATTAAAACTGATGTGCAACACTAAATACGATGGAAATAGGACTTCGAATGAAAGACCTGAACCCACCTATGTTCTTTTCTCCAGTCATTATGTCTCATGGTGAAGCTACCCGTTACAAATCGCTGTAAGCCGGAATGACGAGGGAAAACATCTTTTCTCAAGTCATCATCCTTTCGTCCCGTAGTGTCGCCGTTCTCCGTAACAGTTCTATACTCAATCCACAGTCCGTAATACATTCCCTTTTCCCTCTTATCTTTTGGCTGAGCAGACAGACGGAATTCAAAGAGATGATGAAGAATACCTCATTCATCTTTTCTGGTCACGTAGGAGGACTTGACCAGCAAATATCCTGATTCCTGCCTGTATTTTGTTTTTGTGATGCCATTCGCTCAGAAGCAGTCCGAAGCAGTCAGAAGCAGTTTGGGTCTCGCTTAGGGTGTTCCGCGCAAAGCGCCAATATTTTAAGCCGCCAAGGTCTCGTTTAGGGTTCCGCGAAGAAACACAGAATTACGCGAAGGGAAACAGAAGTCAAATTTTTCTTTCAAAAACTACTTTTAGATAAAAGCATTCGATTATTATGTCTTAATATCATTAAAACTCACTGCATGTCGTATTTGTGTGTTTTTAAGCGGTCTCTTTTAGGGATCAAAATTTGCTTAAACCACGCCCAGATTGGTCTCCTTTAGGGGTTAAATTCAAAATTTCCTACGAGGATCCCCGTGTGTTCCACATGGGAGTGCCCCCCCCCCCCCCCCCGGGGGTTCAGTGTTGCCGGTAAAATCCGTTCTCAGGTTGACACTTGATAAATTGTGTACATGCTTCCATCGTTATATGAGCAACGCATGTTCTTCTTTCGCTTCCTTTTTTCTTTTTCGCTTCCTAATTGGTTGCGGCGCGTGCAAGCCCCGACACTAGTACTAGGGAGCTTAAGCATGCGCGTTTTTGAGACGCGAACGGCAACCGGAAGAGAACATTTCGCTTGCCAGGACGGTGATGTCTTCCAGATTTTCAATACTGATCATCTCTAATGGAAAAAAGATACTTAGCAACTAAAATGTGGTTGTGTGAAGAGAAGTTAAAAGGGAAAACCGCTCACTTCCGGTTGCCGTCCGCGTCTCAAAAACGTGAGTGCTTAAGCTCCCCAGTGACTATCCAACAAGGCCCGTGATCTAGAAATCTAGCACTGTCAAACAAGCCCGATATTAACGATCTCAACGTCGAACCAAATGCAACTCTCGATAAGTTACGGATTGGATAATATTTCTAGCAGACTTCTAAAGCTTTGTAGTCCATACATCTCAAATTCTAAACGTGATATTATAAGTCAAGTGTTGCAGACTGGAATATTTTCTGATGATTGGAAAAAGGCAAAAGTACATCCCATTTTTAAGTCCGATGAAAGAAATATTCCAAGCAACTATAGACCGATTTCTCTTCTACCTGCCATATCAAAAATTATAGAGAGGGTCATGCATACTCAGCTGTTAGAGTATTTCCAAGCAGGAAATCTTTTGACAGACTCTCAATCTGGATTTAGACCAAATCATTCAACCTGTACAGCTCTGATAAGTGCAGTAAACCTTTGGTTTACCGATATGGTTGCTGGTAAATTTAATGGTAGTGTCTTAATAGATTTAAAGAAAGCCTTTGACACTGTAGACCATAACATCTATTAACTCTGATCTTACTACGTAAACTTGGTGTCAATGGCAATGCTCTTCAGTTGCTTAAATCATATTTGATTAATAGAACACAAAGATCTTTCGTAAATGGAGTCTTATCCACAGAACAATATGTATCATGTGGCATTCCCCAGGGTTCTATACTTGAGCCATTTTTGTTTATAATTTATGTAAACGATTTCCCAAAATGTCTACAACATACAACATCTGGTATGTTTGCCGATGATACGTATATAACTATGGCTCATGAAGATATATCCACAATTGAATGTTCCTTAAATAGTGATTTAGCTGCAGTACATAATTGGCTTCAGACAAACAAATTAAGTTGCAATACCGCCAAAACTAGTTATATGACTATTGGTTCTCGGCAAAACTTGACAAATGCTAAATTCATGAATTTAAAGATGGATAATTGGCCAATTGAACATAAACTTTCTACTAAGTTATTGGGGGTTCATATTGATGAAATACTAACCTGGGATGATCAGATCAAACATATTTCATCTAAAGTCTCGAATGGCTTGCGAATGTTGCATTTAGCTAGAAAATTAACTGACAATCAAGAGACTCTTGAGACAATTTACTATTCACTTGTACAACCTTATTTTGATTATTGTGATGTTGTATGGAGTGACTGCTCCAAAACACTTGCTGACAAATTACAAAAGTTACAAATAGAGCAGCACGGATTATTACTAGGGCTGATTACTCTGTTCGATCATCAGCAGTGCTAAATTCTCTAGAGTGGTCTAACTTAGAAGAAAGGCACTTGTTAATTATGATGTTTAAAGTATTTAATAACAATTGTCCGACGTATCTCCAGGAGTATTTTCATAGAACCTCAGAAGTTCACACTTATAATTTGAGGGGTTCGAACTATGACTTCCAATTACCGCTACCAGAAACTCATAAGAGTTGAAACGTGTAACGGCCCCTTGTGTGCTGAGAAACAAGCTTCTGAATATTCAATTTGCTAAGTACCATATTTGGAACAACAGCAGCGAGGGGTTTCCAAATATGGTACTTAGCACTGAAACAGTCAACCAATCAGTTCGCAATGAATATTCGGAAGCTGTGAACGCGCGTTACACGTTTCAACCCTTATGGGTTTCTGCCGCTACCTAAAACGAATTTTCTTAAACGTTCTTTCTCTTATCGAGGTGCAAATGCTTGGAACCAACAGTCAAATCAAAGAGATAAGGGATCTTGCAAGCTTTAAACGTGCGATATCCTAGGACACATTTTAAATCGCTAGGGCACATTTTTTTACATGGCTTGTTCGTATTATTAAATAGTAAATTACGTTGGTTACTAATTATTACTATTGTTTAAATTTCTTTGACATTAAATAACATTTAGCGCTAAGTTATACCTAGTTTATTGGTCGTTTTAACATTTATATCTTGTAATTCTTGTAATTTTTTAGCATTTATATTTTGTAATTCTTACACGGCATGTCTGAAAACCAGCTTGCTGAGCCATTTACCGTGTTTTAAATAAAGTTTATTGATTGATTGATTGAAAAACGAATCTCTCGGTCAGCGGGATTCCAGCAAAATGGAGCAAATGAATACACGAACGAAGTGTTTACATGTTTTGCAGCTCTAGAAAACGACGTTCCATACTGTAGAAAATGCTGATCTTCTAACAAATTCGGCGGAATGCTCATTCCTCAGTGACAACCCCCGCTATTCCTTCCACGAAAAAATGAAACTAATGTTCGTTTGATTTTTTTGATTAAAATGTCTTGAAAGATTTATTCGATTGCAGTGCGAAACACATGTACATTGTAGCAAAAGACCGAAAAAAAAAAAAAAACAAGAAATCGTAATGGAACAGTTATCTCTACGACAAATCAACTAACAAATTGCGGTGCAGAAGAAATCATTTCAATGAATGAAATTTTCAATGAATGAAATTTTCGCGCCTTTTTCTTGTCGCAAATTGGGACCCTCTTTCAAGTTGTTTAAAACAAAGATCAAAGTCAGTCTTGATTGTGATTCCAAAGATGGCAACCACTGCTCGGCGTGTGAATAGTTCAGAGCAGATCTGTCGACGTTTCCCCTTTTAAATATGAAGAAAACCCCACAAAATTCATATCTTTGAATCGACAAATATGAAATTATTATTTTCATAAAAGATCATAGCAATTACGCTAGCATCTTAGAAGTTGCACAGAAGCCTCAAAAGTCCGCTAGACTGTTTATCGGTAGTTGTTTTTCGGTAGTTGGTACGAATCTCGTCCAAGCACGATTTTTTAGGGCCTCTTTGCAACTGCTAACATGCAAGATCATCGGCCTCTCTCAGATTGAAGACCGACTGTGAGATTCATATAACCTAACGCGTTCCAAGGCTTTTGATGCAGCAGTGCCATGCATTAATGCCAGCAGTCGGCTTTTATAAAAAATCTTCCAATGGTATCATCTCTTGCTCGGCCTTTTTCCCGAAGGGGGCCTGGGAGATTTTGAGTTTGGGGTTGAGGGTCTCGTGGGATACTGAGCCAACACAGTCTTGCGCGACGAAGAATTAACAGTCGACTTTTTCTTGCCATCTTGTTTCTTCTCCGTTGGTTTAGCCGATTCTGGTTGAAGCAGGCTCTTAATGTCATTGCTTT
Source organism: Montipora sp. Colony 1 RG-2022 (assembly GCA_023091755.1). Classification (NCBI taxonomy): domain Eukaryota; kingdom Metazoa; phylum Cnidaria; class Anthozoa; order Scleractinia; family Acroporidae; genus Montipora; species Montipora sp. Colony 1 RG-2022. The sequence goes on along the minus strand of JALIRR010001130.1, from coordinate 32,747 downwards.
CCTGTCCCGCGCCGGCAACCACTTCGAAACACTTGAGAAGATTCGTTTGTTCCAAGTCCTTTTTGGAAAGCAGTTGCATTATATCACGCCCATCATCCAGTGGATTTAGCCACGTAGATTTTCGAACATCGGCCAGATTCATCTTTGTTCCTTTTGGAACGTAAATTTGAAATAACACTTCCACTGCTTCAGCTTTGGTAAGACTGCGGCCCTTGGCAGACACTGAAGGACGGAGAAAGAAAACAATCTGTTTCAGAATTTGAACATCTCGAAGCACACTAAGCTGAGGGGACTGGTTGACGGGGTGTGGGTAGATCCAATTTTGACGTAACCCTTTACCAAACCAGGTACCAGACTCTCCTTAATCACATGTAAAATTCTACTTGTCGATAAACAAATTATTTATAAGTTTCGCAAATCCCATTTCACCAGTCCACAGGCTATTGGATCCACCTGTCCAGCAAAGAGGACAACAGCAACGATAACGTAACAACAATATTCTGACCATCTTCAGCCAGAGTCTGTTTGATACACTGCCCGTCGAGGGATAGGCTCTAGAGAAGGCTCTCCATGATAATTATCGGTGGTTTGCAACCACAATGAGGCAATGTACAATAGCTATCACGTCATAACTATTCAAGATGGCGGCGCCCGCGAAATTTGAAAGTGAAAATAAACGATTTTAAAATTCAATTTTGCTGATATAAACACTTTTTTAAACGCTAATTTCGAACAAATTTGTTTGTAAACATAATTTCCTTCGGTTTAAACTTTTTCTGTAGTAAGAGTGGAGGTTCCCTTTGAGAAGTAATTTATGTTTAAATTAATACTGCCGGCATCACTTACTGTTTGTTACGATCTTTATGGCATCATCGATTTCTCTCTGTGAAGGCACGTGTCCAACATACTCAAAAAACTTCTTAATGTCTTTATACTTCAAAACACCATTGGTGGCAAACTTGTCAAACGCTACTTCATATTCTGAAAATAAAAAAGATGTTTCATCAACTTACTTTTGCTATTTGTTATTTAGTGTTTATTTTTTTTGTGTTGTTTGACCGAAAAGAGAGTAAAGAAAGACCACTACAGTTCATTTTGGGGGGTTATTTGCGTTTAAAAAAATAGGGATATCCAGTTCACTGAAGTATGATGCTGTCCAAAGAGTAAATAACTTGAATTGTTTTTATGCAAACCAAAACGTATTGCATTATGGGATGGGGAAATAGCGAATGGACCAAATCGGTTGTGACCAGAAAGGATACTCCAAAATAAGGTGAGACACTTAGTTTTGTGTATATAAAGTACCTAACGATCTTAAGTTTAAATGTGGTGTCACCAGAACAATTTATGAAATCTAACCATTTCGAGTCGGCGCTTACACCTAATCACTAGAGATCAGTGCCTAACCCAGCAGTCAGTGCCTGCCTAAACACAGTGTTGTTTATCTGGCAATAGGACGATTACATGACTTTTGGAGGGAATATCGTTTATTTGGGCCCTCGTAGCATCATTTGCCAACGTACTGCTCGGGTGCAAATTAGCGACCTCCAGATTGGAGTACAAGAACGAGTACTGGGCACGCGCATTACAATTAAAGAACGAAAATTCTCGAAATGTTCGTGCTCAGAACTGGGAACTCGTAACATTCTCGTCCCCAGAGCCCTCCGTTTCTTTACGTCACGTGTTAGTAGCCTACCACGTGGTATAAAGAAACGGAAAGCTATGGAGACGAGAATGTCCTCGTACTCCAATCTGAAGGTCGCGAATGATACTACGAGTGACATAAACTATATCCCTGACAAAAGTTATGTGATAATCATTATTATCAATACACAAGGCCAAATCGTACAAATTCATTGAATAAGAAAAAAACTTTAACACAAAAACCAAATGAAAACACAACGAAAACCAAGTAAACTCAACTAAGTTCTCCGCATCTTTCCAAACAGCGTCCGTGTTTTGCCTTTCCATGAAGCATCGATTCAATTTCTGCACGTCTTCTGACTGATTAGATAATTTGTGTTTTGCATGGTTCTCGCACTGTTTTCTTTCGCAAATAGTTTGGCCTTCGCTTCAAACATTTTGTTGGCAGACTTGAATTCGCTGTCTTGCAAAATGTTTACGCTTCGGCTGAGTGGAGCACTGGTTAGATGACGACAAGAGCCATAATGGCTCTTGATGGCGATGACTGGCTGATCTAATTCCAGTCAATCCACTCGGAGTTAATGCATGGCGTTTCCCTGTTTTCACTTCAACGAAGAACGTTCGCAGAATTTCACTCAAGTCCATTGGTCTTACTGTTTTGAGATCTACTGTAATTTTTCTTCCTTTCGCCTTTTCTCGAACTTTTTCACTCCTTACTCAGTTGCTCTCTTGGTGTTTTCGCTTAAGCTTTTCTGGTCAATTTCATCCAGTTGCTCATTGTATAAATCCGAGTTTTGACTGGAAAAAAGCTGACATCTGGGACTTCTTCCATTCTAAACTAAAATTTCCAAGCGTCAAACGTTCACTACAGACAGGGTGCTTTCCTTTTATACTCAAATCCGATTGATCCGGTGGTAAATCAAATGGAACAGACTTTTCCATAGAACATTTTTCGGGAAAAAAGGAATACCTTCAAAGGTATTCCTCTTTTCTCGGATTTCCCGGAATGATCAGAAGAAAATCCTGTACCATTTGCTTTGTCCCACTAGTACCATGCTCCTTGAAAAAAGAAAATACATGGCGGACGCCTTTATAGCTCGTAGCTGCACAACTGCAGGTGAGAATTACTACTTATGAAGTAATGACTGAAAATCCGGCAGGCATGTTTGTCATTCTAAATGATTAGTATCCAGTCTCTCGAGGAAAAAAGACAAGAAAGTCTCAAAAGGAACACACTCATCCCGTTCCATATTCCGAATGAGAAAATTTGTCCTGTTCCTTTAAGCCGAAAATTCTCCCCGGTTTTTCCATACAAAAGGAAAGCACCCAAGAACTCACCCACAACAATTCGCGCCAATCCTGGCTTTGAAATGGCATCCTCAAAATCTCATTGGCCGAGCGAAGTTGTTTGACATCTCTGCAGCCAATCAGAATCAGGGCGGCAAATGCATTGTCCGCCCGGGCATTTCTTGGCACTTACCGTTTGGCCCGCAAAAAGGGGCGTTTTGCAGAGGGCAGTTTGTAATTTGGCCTTGTGTTAATAAAGCGGGTTAACACTGAGGTTGTCATGTATTTCCACGTAGCTTTTCCATGTAACGTGACCGAATGTTACACCTGTATATGTGTCACGAAGTGTCTCACCTTATTTTGGAGTATCCATTCTTGTGGGATAACTCATTGTTGTACCCAATTCAAATCTCCTGGAGTTAAGATTCTTTGTGTCTTGTATTTGCATTATAATGTAGCATTCACATTAAAAGATAGGGAAATACGTGGAAGAAAACGTTGTATTCCCAAAGGGTTTGAATGGGGTACAACATGAGTTAGCAGATTTGGTCTATCGACTCGCCACTCGACCTCTTTCGTATTGAAATCAAGGCTCATTGGGGGAAATGGTATGAAGAACATTTGTAGATGAAGAAATTCCCCACATGTGCTAGAGAATAACTGTTCTTGTGCTGCAAAAGGCAATCCGCAAACCAAAGCAAAGCCGTGCTTTGATAATTTATGTATTCCAACTCCCACCTCAGCGTGATCTTTTGCAGCCCTGATCCTAAGGACTAGTTTACACTTTTTCAATCCAGCTTACGCTTTTTCAGGCCTGATCCTAAGGACTGGTTTAAAGTGTGTAGCGTCTTTATCACAAGTACCTTTAGTCCTAACAAGACACTATTTAACAACAAGTCGATGTGTCGGCGTGTGCTACTTGTGCGCATGCTCGCCTCGTCGGTGTAACTCAAACAACACCATATACGCGCATTCACAATTGAATTCTCCCTTTCTCCAAGTACCACGCAGGTACTGTTTACAAGCCCTAATCAGGAGCCCATGACAAGGAGCGCACCAACTTTCATTGTATTTGTGGAACGGAATTTTTAAAGAACGAAGTATTTTTAGTTTAATTTTCCCGTGAAACCAGACCTTTCCATTTAATCACAAGTCTTGCATAAGGAATTATTACCCACAGGATTGAGAATGGTCACTCGTGCAAGACAAATCTTATTTAACAACTCGTCTAAAAATAGCTTGATCTGTGAAAATGCCGTTACATACACCAAGTATTGGTGTTGTAGGCCCCTGGTTATGGGTTCCCGCCCTAATTTTATCGGATCGATCCAAAACACAGCTCTAATGTGTTAAGAGTAAGGGCCCATTGTTTCCATTGAATTCAGTCGTTTGTTTTGTGAGTCATGTAACAGCTGCATCCCGATTCCAAACACCCTGCACCGAGGCTATGAATATCACCGCTTTGTGTTACACGCTGAACTCAGCGCAGTATACTCACTGTTGAGACGTTCCACATATTCCATCAACTCGTTAAATTCCAGGGCCGTCGTCGGTTCTTTAATTCCATATCGTTCTTGTATTCGGTACAATAAATCCTGGTAACCCTTGATAAATTTGTTAAAGGAGAGCGTACGCTTCAAGGCCTATAGAGACAAGAACGAGAAAACCAACCCCATAAAAAAAGGTCTCAAATGTGTTTCAAGAAATAGGTGAGGGGAGATCAAGTATGCCCATGAACGGGATACCAGAAGAAGTCTTTAAACATTTTCCTAAGGAGACGATCGGCGTACGCACAGAATCAAACAGAAGGAAGTCCACATCTTCACGAAATAGAACTGGTGCTATTGTGGCAGGTCACGATTTTCTCTCCTCTCATTTTGCCACTCCATCACAGTATAAGTGCTTAAAATGATTAGAGAATATGTCAAATGACATATCATACAGTGATTTGAAGTTACGCCCGCCGCACACTAGAGCTATCAGCTAAACAAAGTGTCACTCCAGACTGTTGGCGTAAGCAAGTTCCCCCAGTGTGCGGCGTCATTTTGTTCGCGCGTGCCATCGACTCCAAATATTCAACATGCTGAATAATTTTGCGCTCGAGTGAACATTTCCTCCAACGGTGCGCGCGTGCAAAGCTATCAGCTTATACGCATGCGTGTTACCAATATTTTCAAATCAAAATGGCGACATCAACACTGCTACTTGCCATTTTGATTTGAAAATATTTGTAATACGTATGCGTATTTGCCTCATATTGTAAGCTCATTGCTCTAGAGTGCGGCGGGCTTTAGAATGATCATCGTTAGAATGATAAAATTTGATTGTTAAAAAAAAACTTACCTGTTACAAGAATATCAATTACTAAGTGAAATGCAAATAAAATTGTTTTTGTTGTTCATTGCAGTTGAGTAAACAATTTGCGCGCTTTCAACTAAGGGTTTAAAAAACCCATGCTTGAAGGGGCATCGAACCGATGACCGTTCAATAGACCAATAGACCATATTCGTATTCCCGGTATTGGACTGGAACTAGCTTGCAATGGAGGCTAATGCGGGGGAACATATTAGAAAGTATTTGCATTTGAAAAGATTCCCCCGCATTAGCCTCCATTGCAAGCTAGTTCCAGTCCAATACCGAGAATACGAATATGGTGCTATTCGGCTAACTCATTGTTGTACGCAATTCAAATCTCTAGGGGTTAAGATGCTTTGTGTTTTGCATTTGCACGATAATGTAGCATTCACATTTAAATGATATGGTAATACTTGGAACAAAACGTTTCATTTCCAAAAGATTTGAATTGGGTACAACACTGAGTTAGCCGAATTGGTCTATTGCATTGCACATCTCTCCATAAGTCCCGCTCATCTCTGGCGTTTCTTTACATTTCGTTCCAACGATTTTGATGCTCCTGGTAAATAAACAACTTAAGTGATGAATGCTGTTACCTTCTCCTTCGATTTCCATAACATTCGACGAACAAACCAGCCTCTAAAATATCTAAGGAGACGAAAAACGAATCATGACAATGTAATGCTCTGTGAAGTTGGGGGGGGGGGGGGGGGGGGGGGAGTTGAGGGGGGAGGGGAAGGGGAAGTTTGTTTCAGGGTCTTTACTATAATTCCTATAATTCATCCAGAACACGGAAGGAACGCGCACCGGTGGCTTGGTTGGTTGACCATCGGAATTCCATACGGGATACGAGGGGTGGAACCACGGCCGGAGAAATTGCAACCTCGTTCTCAGGGTCTCTCTTCTCTGCGTCCATAGCCTCTTTTTCTCAACGACAATGGAGGCAGAGAAGAGAGACCCTGGGAACGAAAAGAAATTGCTGCCTTTTCATTAAAGTGGTACTATGATCCGCTTTTTAAACTAAAAAGTAAGTGACCGAAGTTTTAAGCATTAATTTCAAAAAGGCACTTGTTTATTTTAACTTGAATTTCCCTATGTAATTGTCCGCCATTATTAACTTTAAAATCTTGAGAGAGCTGAATCCAGGAGAAATCACTCACTAGTTTAAGAATGCAATGCGTTTGAACGCGACGGAATTAATATGCAGCACGGGAGTTTCGGGCTTTCAGATTTTTAAACTCGTGTTTTGCATACATAATAAGCTGCGTTTTCACGCTTTAATTTTAAGGTATTGAGTAAATGACGTCATTTTTCCCTAGATCCAACCCTCTGAGGTCCAATCGGTCAGCTTTGAACCTGTGTATGACGGACCGTGAAATACATCACTTTCACTGGTAAAAAGCCTTTGGATAAAAATCAAAGCTAAAAATTTTGCCGGGCAGGTGTTAAAGGAAGCGATGTTTTGATCATAGTATCACTTTAATTTCATTAGCAAATGGTTAGACTTTCACGTTTTTTTTTGACAACGACCATTAATTGAAAACCCCACGTCACAGTCACGTATAGGAGGAGTGCTTTACTGGGTCTAAAACCACTCGGCTTCGCCTCGACATGCAAGTTTATTGAACGGCTCCAATAACATTCCACAAAAAGCGCCTCCCTAGGGAATCCAAACAATGGTGCAAAATGTGAGAGGAAGATATTAGCAGACAAGAAAAACAAGCCGGGCCTCATTACTATTCTTATATATAAATAATTCTAGTGAGGAGTGTTTTATCGGGTTTAAAGCTAATGCACGTGACGTTTTATCGGTGTCTTGTTTTTGAAGCTGTAGGGTAGGGTAGGGCACGAAGTTCCCGGTAACGTGCTCTGTACTATTCTTTCCGTGCAGCACAAAGTGGTCGACCTGGTGGTGACGTCTCAAAGAGGATTATGGTGCATGAGGACCCCTTCGGCAGAAAGAGCCACAAACCAATGTATTGGATTTTGCCAGGTGCTGGAACAAGTAGATATAGATAAGACCCTGTCGAAAATTTCCGGAATGAAAATAAAGAACCCTGGAAATAATATGACGAGACACGAAACGCGATTTGAAGAGGCTTGAAAATTCGAAAGGAAATCCTCCACGGTGAATGGAGCACACTCCTTGAAGCAATCACTTAATTCGTTACAACAATCGAAAGTGAAGAACACGCTTTTAATGAAAAGGGCGCGTAAACCCATTCGCGCGTAAACCGAAACGCTCGAAACGTCAGCTTTTAGAATCTCTGTACGGTGGCCAATTTACATTATCAACTCCGTTGATAAAACCAAATTTTTGTACACTACTTCCCCACCGACGCAGCACCACAGTTTCTTTAGAAACTACCCCTTCATTCATTTACAGCCTTTCTGTCGTTACCTTTGTATTGTGATAGCAGCAGCTTTCTTTTCTGCTTTCGTTGGCCCCTCTGGCGTCGGATGAAACACACTAGAAAAAATGACATAACAAAACGTGTCAATATTCGCAGGCAAAACTTCGCTCAACCTAACTTACACTTAGAATTCTGACATCATAGATTATCAATGAGCGATTTGCACGATGTGTCGTTGGCGGTAAATTGGCAGGCGTACCGTCTTCTTGAGATGAATGCACACCTCCTTGTAATCAAGATTTTTGTGAGCTTTGTGCAGTGCAGGTGCCGACGCTTGAAATGTAATACAATGCACTATGCTTTGCGGTTAAATGAAATAGACCAATTTCGATATGTTAAAATTCAGTCCTAAACAAAAGGCATCATCTCGAGGCTCTGGAGAATAAATATAAGGATTTGTATGAGTTTATTCCCCAGAGCCTCGAGATGATGTCTTTTGTTTGGGACTGAATTTTGATAAATCGAAAATGGGCCATTAAATTAACAACAAGTGGCCATGCATGTGGGGGCCATAACCGAGTGTTGAAGGCGTCCAGACTTTTCGTCTGCGACATCAAGTTTTATTCAGGAAACCTCTTCCAGTCTCGCACTGCTCTTGAGAAGAATGAATTCATGAACGCAAGGTCATGACTTTGTGAGTTAATATTGCCTGACGGTCTTCTCTGGGAAAGAACCTTTGTGATCCTATTTCAGTCAATCCAGGAGGGATCTCGCAAACATAACCAGACGTAAACCACAGATTGGCTGCAAACCACCTCTTACACAAATTAAGGATGACAACCCCTAGCTAAGTACTCACTCGAATATTTGTTGATGAGCTTGGATTTGTTTTATTTGCTGCTCTTGTTTCTCGGCATCTCTGTTTTGTCTGCGAGAGAAAAAGTTCAAGACGCCGAAATGTATGATTTCCTTTAGAAACTCTCACACCCTTCCATCAACACTTTAAATCTCGTTCGCAGCTTGAATCATAACATGGGAATAAGTAACACTTTATAACAACCTATTTCTAAAAGACAGCCAATCAAAAGTTCCAATTAATTTATTCAAAATTTAGTTGTGAAAAGAGGACAAAGGATTGTGTATGATCAAGCTAATGCGCCGATCAACTCGAAACTTCAACACCCCCCCTCCTTCCCGGGCAAACCCCGGGAATTCGAACTTTTGAAGATTGGATCGTTCAGAGAGTTATATTCAAGGTTTTGCTACTCACTTATAAAGCACTAAATAACTTAGCCCCTGTGTATATCAGTAACTTACTTGTGCGGTATGAACCATCAAGGAATCTAAGGTCAACCGACAAATATCTTCTACGAATACCTCAGACTCATCTGAAAACTTATGGAGACAGGGCCTTTTGGGTTTCGGCTCCTAGGCTATGGAATGCCTTACCCACGGACAATAAGCTTAGTCCGTCGGTTTCTATATTTAAGAACAGACTAAAGACGCATCTTTTTAGAACTACTTATTATTAATTTTTTGTGTATTATCTTTTTATGCATTTTAAGTTTTTTCTTTTGTATACTGTAGTTTTTAATTTGTGATTGTTAAGCGATATAGAGCTTTCTGTATATATCGCTATATATATAAAGTTATTATTATTATTCAAATTCCCGCCCCCTCGGGCCAAAATGGTGTTCAAATGCCCTACCCTATCGTCGGGTTTGTCTGTAATATCCCACTAAAGAACAATCGTTGTCGGCTCCTGTCGTCTTTAGTAAAGACCTTTTGAAGACCTTTTTTATAAGCCAATCGCTCAAAAATGTTATATCTCTTCCTTTAAACTCTTCCATCTCGTCCAAACACGTGTTTTGTAGCTGTTAGCGACTTCGGCGCTCGAAAAAAAATCATTTGAAATCTGACACTTCCGGTTGAATTTTCCCCACCCCACGCAGGCAAAGGTCAAATTCCCCACTCCCCGGGCACAGAAGATAGTCAAATGCCCAGGGTTTGCCAGGAAAAGGGGGGGGGGGGGGGGGGGGGTGGAGATGTTCAAGTTTCGATTTGATCGGCGCATACCATGAAGCGATGTCAATGTTCTCCAGTTTCCAGTTTCATAACCATTCCATCTATATATATCTGAACCATGTTCTGTTGAAATAGGAGTGCCGCACCGTTTGAAGAATCGTGTCTCTCCTTTGTTTCCTCCTCTCTACCAGAGGATCTCGTTCGATGGAAGATGAAACACACAAAGCACGACGTACAGTATGAAGTAAAATTGTTATACCAATGACACTCACATAAAAAGAGCGTACTGATTTTTCTGCTTTCTGGCGTCTTCTCGCTTTTTCAAATCCTGTTTGTATTTTCGAGCCCATTCTAAGTCACGTGAGCTTGGAGTATACTCATCCAATTTCTGTTCCATTTGTCTTTTGCGGGTAAGAAATCCCCGAAAGTTGCTGCAAATAGGACGGGAGGTTAGCAACTACAGATAAAACGCATGATCCAAAAACGCAACCATTAACCATTAAGCGTGTTACACTGAAAAATACACGAACCTTTGAAGAGTAATGGCAGCCTTACGCTGTCGCTCCACATCTGCGACCCTCAATTCTTTTAAATACCTTCTCGCCATAAAGCCTCGAAAAATCCTAAAAACATAAACAAAAAAATTACCTTCTTCACACACTTCATGGAGTCATGTTGGTCATGGTGGGATAAAGGAGCTAACAGCTTCAGTGGCCAATAAATGAAAGTAAAGAAATGTATCGATTCATCATCTAGTTGAAGCCGGATAAGCCAACGGCAACGCTATACTAAAGTTTGGGTAGTTGTGTGCGAGCTTACCTTTGTATATTAACCGCTGCCCAGACTTCTCGCTGTCTCATATAGTCTTCTGTTAATAAATACTGCGGGGGAAACAACAGTGCAACAATTTATTTCTGAAATGAATTTATGATGTTAGAGACACGTGAATCGAAAAATCACGGAAAAGCAGAGAATACTTATTACGTCTTCATCCCAACAGAAGTGATTGAAGCTTCTAACTGTGAAGTTTGGAGTGTTTGAGCCGTGATCATGAGAACTGCAGACGCTCAGAGCTGATGAGGGCCTGGAGGAACGACCAGCAGTGGGGATTGGAATCACCTTACGAGGACCGGCCGACGCAGACGGACGAGCAGCCGACGAGGGGCGTGGCGAGGATGGCCGAGCCGTTGACGAGAAACCCGGTGAGGAAGGTCGAGCCAAAGACGAGGGACGCGGTGAGGACGGCCGAGCCGACGACGAGGGCCGTAGAGTATCTGAGAATCAAACACACACAATTTTGTATTTGCCCCTTGGGCATTCCATAATACCTATTTGAAACAACAGAAATCAAAATGGGCGCCGTATCTGCAAAAAGGTCTATTAAGGGTCAGCTTCACAGTACCTCTGGTTTTAGTAATTGCGCTATTATGGCTGTTGTCTATGCTGCCCGCTGATGGAGATTCGATGCCTTTCTGTTGCCAGGACGCTATAGGTTCTTTCTTTTTGTCATCTGGACCGACACGGTGTCCTTCCACCATCAACGTTTTGTCTTTTGGAATCCGTACATCACAGAAGCGAATCTTGGCATCATCACTGAGGTAATGAAATTAAAATACTCATCCATATTCAATAGCCGTTTTGACCAATCGGATAAATTTCTCTAGACACGTGAGCAAGTTGTTATATCCTGGTAATTCACCCAACAAACGTAACAGTCCGGGGAGGGATTTGAACGTGGCCCCAGAGAAATAACGGGGTAAATAGATGAACAATAGGATGCAAATGAATATGAAGCATTATATAATGTCACTGGTGGAATCACGGACTTCCGGCCGGCTCTTCTGTGCACTCTTAGAAATTTGCAACAATAACGGTCAGCAAAGGTTACAACATCATACTATAAGCGCGACTGCGCGTATTTTTGGCTGTGGGCAGAGTTCACATTCTTGGCGCATACCAAAAGATAAGAGAGAATGGACCGACCACAGATATGGACATGGAAGATGACTTCCGGCGAAAAGTGTTCGCAATTTGTTTCACGGACCAAGGAAACTCCTAATATGGGCAGTAAACAGTTCGATTGCCCAATCATTTTATTGCATTTCACATGACGTCAAAGGGAAACTTTCCAGAAAGTTCCATGGAGAGATGACGTTGTTTGCATCCGCGTTCGCTAAGCCAACGAAAATTCGCGGTCGTTTGTTTTTGTTCGATAAGCCAATAAAATGTTTTGCATTTTTGTTTACGTTCTGTTTTTGCGTTTATTTTTCAAGGTCATATGAAAGTCGCTCTAACTGTTCCTGACCTGGATCCAGTTTGACCTTTAGATGTCTCTCGGTAAAGACCATGCTCTCCTTGTAAATACCAGTTGACTGTTGATGGATTCTCGCACTCTCCTGTGAATATTAATTCATTAAGAGACCAATTGACTTTTTACCATGCGAGGTTCAGTTAAATTTGAGGCGTCCACAGATAAACTACGTAAGAGTAGGATTCTACTCAGCGCAATCGCCTGCTAATTGGGCAGCTTCGTTCCACTTCCCATCCAGCTCTTGGAATACATGGGAACCAGAATGACAAAGACGTGCCACCCATTTTCATAGTTTCTTCATGCGTCTGTCGATGCATTGAGCAAACTACTCGTTAATTAAGTGAATTCAAGTCCTCTAACAAAAGTGATTTCTACATGTACCTCGCATCCCAGACTTATGGCTGTTTCTTCTGAGTTATTTTCAACCAAGTCTCTCCCTCAATTGAAGGATTATTCTTAATTGTCAATTTCTTCCAAGTGAAGGATTATCGTTTATTTTGGACACTGAAAGCTTGATAGGGATCATGGGAAATGAACATATTTCTTTTAAAAGCCGAACGCCATTCTCTGAACTCGCAGGACTCGAACCTGGGAACGTGTGATTAATAACCTCTTCACTTAACCACCAGACTACCACATCACTATGTGCGAGGATGTCACTTTTTATTAATGTCAATAATTGTTTCTTCCAAAAGTGCCGCTGTAAACGTGTATTAACACTCGCAAGCTTACACAGTGAAAAATGTCGGTTACCCAACTTCAAGATAAAGCTAACCATTTTAAAATCAAGCTTCAGACTTAACAGCGATGATTTTATATATATACTAATCAGTTTTGGTAAATAATTGGCACATTTTCTAGTCAGTTGATCTTTAGTGGTTAAGTGAATAAAAATAGTTTCTTCAAAGTGGGTGCTCCGGGTTAACATCCTGTCCAGGGGCTGCTTTTAGTTTTTTGCTTTTTATTTGCTAACACAAGTCCGTGGGACAGAGTAATCTAAATGGAGGATTATACTTCATTTAGAGCAAACTGACAATGAAGGATAACCCTTCTTTTGAGGAAGAGATCGTGTTGTTATTTTAACACCCTGAGGGTTGGTGCGGCCTGGGTTCGAATCCCAGACCCCACGGATGACCCACTGTGCACCGGTGGAATGAATAGGCCATTTCCTAGTTCATGTCTGCCTTCTCTTCAAAGCGAGTCTAAGTGCAAAGTTCTGTTGATGATGATAGGCCTTTTTCGACATATTAAAATTCAGTTTGAAAGAGGCTTAGAGGACAAAGACAAAGGAAGGTCTTTGCCCTTACTGCCTCACTATCAAGCTGAATAATTGATATTTCGAAAATGGCCTATTAGTTCTACTTTACATATGAATGAAAACTAATTTTCATAAGAAAAACTTCGCACTTAGACTCGCTTTGAAGAGGAGGCAGACATGAACTCGGAAATGTCCTATTCGGAACGTCCAAATTAAGATAAATTGGGTACCGGTGGCACAATTGGTCGAATTGAACAACTTACTACCATGAATTGGATTCCTGAGACTGCGCTTAGGTAGCAGTTACCATTAAAACTCAGAGTCCTAGATAGTAACGTTTTTAAATCACTGGCAGCTCTTCTTTCACGCAATCCATCGAGCGAGACGCGATAAAACAAAGGCGCGAGGAATGGCCACGCGATAGATATGTGGGAACGACAAGCTCGCACGGCGGCAATTGTTCCCTCTCTTCTTTTTTTGTTTTCGCCTCGCGTTTGATGGACTGAAAAACAGAAATGTTGCTTGTTGTCAACCTTTATAGAAGAAGCTCACCCAGTCTAGGTCCAACAGGCTGGCAGATAGGCATGTATTCCAGATTGTAGCTATAGTCAGCAGTGGCATTCACATGAGTTGGTCCGTAAATCAGCCTGCCGGTCTGTGGTAGTGCTACGCGGTCACTGTAAGGATCCAATACGTGAGAATTAACGCAAATGTTTGGAATTAAATACGCTGTTACCACCCCGCTACAGAAAAACGGAGCATCTGTCAATAGTCACAACACTAAAATCCGAAAAACAATATTTACACACCATAGTAATAACAGTAATTAACATCTCATATCCAACGCGCGCTTATGGAATAATTGTTAACTGTTCTTTTAAGTGATATTGAATATTGACCGTATGGACAAGTTCTCACATGTTTCTTCTATCCGCTTCACCCAGATGTTTGACCAGCACAAGAGATGCCAGGGTCCTTTTGTCCAAAGACCGAGTGCCGGTTGGCATTGTGACCTGAGACTGGATGGTGGTTTGCTTTCCTCCACCACGTGGAGACGTCGTGGACCTGAGAAAAGTACGACAGTCCGCCATAAGCGAGAGTTTAGAAGACTCATATTTTAGTATGAAAATGACAGAAGAGTAAAATGGGCACATGAGTTCGTACCTCGACCCACCACCCCCCTCCTAAAACAAAAAAAAAAAAAGACGGATTCCAAGAGGAAAATGGCTTTCGAAGTCCAGGGGTTTCAATAACTTTTTTAATAAGCGGCTAACGGTGGTGAAGTAGGCGACTGTGATCACAGGGCGAACTCAAACACGAGCGCCTCTTCGATGGTCTTAAAGACGGTGCTAAGAGGTCTGGGCAATCGGACGCGGTAGATCACCGGAAACGCTATTCAAACCCCTGATTTGGAGCCAATCTCTCACAGTACAACCGAATCATTGGAATTCGTGGATGAAATTTGGGCGAAGCAGTTGATCAAAGTGAGTGGAGAAGAGATTAAAGAAATTGTGTTTTTTCACTTTTCTGTCATTTTCACAGCATTGATTCGTGAAGACGAGGAGCCACATCAAAACTGAATCATTTTGTACGAGTTTCTTTCCGTAGAACTCGAGTTACTCGGGATACTCGGATTTCCTATTGGCGATGCTTAATAATACAGGGATATTTTTGCGCAGTTCAAAACTATGCCGAGAAAGCAGAACTTACAAGTGCTCTTGGTATCCAAAAATAAAATAGGGGGTAACCACGTACTTTTCAGAGATAATGAAGCTTGAATTTGGAAAAGAACGCAATACATTGCTTTGTATTTTAAAGCTTTTTACAAATATTGTTGATTAATTATCTTCAAAAAATGCGTGGTTACTCCCAATTTTCTTTTTGGATTTCAATAACACTTGGTAAGATCTGCTTTTCCCGCATATTCAGTAAACTGCGCAAAAATACCTTTGAATTAGTATGCACCGTCCTTTAGGAGATTCCCTAGTGTTGTACTGCGCATCCTGTTCTGCGCTTAACAGCGAAGGCCATGTTCGTATTCAGGCATGGCTAAGAGGCTTTATGGTCAAATTTCACGGCTCAATTCTGTTTTCTTTGTCTCACAAGTCTCAACGGATATTTCTAAACAAAACAATGTTTAAATTTAAACATAAAAACTCGTAGCCATGTGTGAATATTGATATATCGAACGCGGCCCAAAACATTTCAAAATGGCGAACTTTCGTGCGGGAAGCTCGCTAGAAAGAAGAATAGCCGTTTTCAGAGCACGGCAGTAAAGAGCAAAACGGGAAACTATGTAGACTCTCGCAGAACAAAAAGTCGAGTGATAGCCTTGATTATGCTTAAGTGTCATTTTAGTCCGAGAGTGAAATCGGGGAGACGTGTTGTCGAGGGGTCGAGCTTGGTTTGCTTTCTGTTTTCTCCTAAACGAGGTTGGTGACCTATCTTTTTTTGGCTAATTTTATTCTCTTACTCCTCCTCTTTGCGCTGTAAAAAAAATTAAAAAATTAACGTCAGAAAAAAAAGTTACAGGGAAAAAAGTATTCATAGCCGTCATTCGTGGACACAAAATTGTCTCCTCGAGATCACGCACCCGAGGAATATTTGTAGTCAGTGCCTTTTGAAGACGTGTGCCTGTGTCATAAAACAAACATTAAATTGTTCCTTTTGAACAATACAATACACCTGTTTTGTTTTCAAGAATTACGTCAAAGCTGTGCTTCCTGTTCCTGCAAAACGTAGTGTGAACCGATGGAACAAACTTGTCTTTGATAGATGAAGTCGCAATGATTAAATGAGTAACTTGAGCAAGTTATATATCTCGCAAACGAGCTTGGTGACCTATCTTTTTAACTGCACATTTCGAGTCACCATAATGTAGGGAAAATTCGAGAAAAGTTTAAAGAAAATCTTACGACAACTTCTATTACTAAGGCAAAAATAAGCCGTAAAGGGAACTGTGGTACTCACTGTTTTTTAAGTTTCTTGAGGTATGTTCTGTGACCAAACCCGTCGTCAGTCCACCTGTTTAGAAAAGAAAACGATAACTTTTCGAATCGCCATACTACAACAAAATCGACGGGAGACATCCTCCCAGCTTACGATCGGCAAAAGCTCAGCCACAATTAAAAAAGTGTCCAAAAGTCCAGTGTTAAAATAAAAATACAACATGAATTACTTAGTCAATTTACCTTGACTCCAAAACGCCGCCCACAGATTACCGCCCAGGTATAAGCAATTAAGTGCCGTCCAGAAGGAACAGACGGGCATTTACTCAATGCGGCCCTTAACCGAAATATTTTCTACTTAACGACTGTAATAGTGACCTAAGAAAACCAATTTATCTAAACTTTGAATTCCTTTTATTACCAATGAATGAAAATTTTGAATTATCAGGAGACACTGTCGTCGATTAAATGCTTGGTAGCAGCAAAAGCGGAGAGCCTACAGCACGACAGATATACGCGGCGTTGAAAGTCTACCGAGATGCTTTACGCGCCTTTGTTTATGTTTTCATTCATTGTGAAGCAACGAATGGGAAAGAAATAAGCGACAAAAAGCTACAAAGGAATACTAGAAAAGCTGGCCAGTCGAATAAAAAATATATTTGCAATGAATAAAGCGCCACTGCCGCTCTTGAACTTATAACATGTTATCGGGTCAGTTTCGGATTGATTTTGTCACCTCACGCGGCTCACGTCGCAATAAATTTCTACAAAACAAATTTCAATAAAGTACATTCAATACTGATCACCATTATTGGTAAAAGTACTCGTTTGTCTTGTCTTGGACAATAAAAAAACATATATACTACTCACTGAATATACTCTTCCTGGCAAATTTGTTCACTAAGGCTCTGCTGCAAACGTTGCCGTTAACAGTCACACAACAAATTGGGTACCGTTCAATTCGAGAATATTTTCCGGAATCTTTTAATTGCCAACCAAACCCAGGCATCTCACCCAGTTGTTATATGAAACAGTAATTGGAATTCCAAACAAATCTCAAAATAAAATAAGTAAATATCCGGGCAACTATTAATTTATAAAGAGATTACAAATGTCACTCGGCTTACCACGAAAGGACATGAATCGATTTGGGCTCTCAGTAATCTCGAACTCAAATTTCCGTAAATATACTGCCTTTAGCGGCTCAGGTCGTGGCCTCTTCTTGAATTGATTGTCGGTGGTGGGGCGGGACAGGGACGGGGAGGGGGGGGGGGGGGGGTCAAAACCTCCCACTTCCCGTACCTTTATGTCCCGGCTCCCGCCCTTTCAGTCCTGCTCCTGTCCCCTATAAATTAGGGGACTCAAAATTCTTAAGTGACGACGGTCTTAATTGTTCCAACTTGCAGTTCTGAATTGTCTCGTGTTCTGATGCTGATACGCGTTTCCTGGGGCGGATCCAGGTTTTTACAAAATGGGGTCCAATTAAAGGCGGCGCCCCTGTTGGGGACCCCCGGGAAATTTTGAAATTTTTAGTCCTCGGAAACGTGTTTTCAGCAATCAGTCTGGCGTTTGTTGGGATAATAAAGTCATTAAAATAGTGGAAGTGGGATATGACAAACTTGCAACGAAATGTCACCACGTAGTGAAATCTTTAGTCCGTTCTGATTCACGGTCGCTCCCAAGAAGGAGTTCCATGCACGGACTCGGACCTTTTACTACCGCACCGAAAAAATACTAAACCTATTAAAATGGTCGTCGACGACATTTTTATAATCAAGTCGCGTCGCTTTGCTCGTCTTGCAGCGGTTACGCGACAGCCGCTTGACATTTCATGACCTATAACACAACCATCGTGAAAGGGTTTACAATGTCACCGGAAGTAAGCCTGTTTTTCAGCCCAAGCGCGAATTTTTGTTTGCTTGATTGCTAATGCAAGTCAGATATCATTTGGGTTCTTGTTTTTTTAAAGTATTGTCACGCACTAATAGAGTAGCGTTTCGCATTTCTCTCCCGCTTCCCACTCTCTTAGAACTCCTGCATCCCGCCCTTTTCTCTCCCGACTTCCGTACCCCTCCCGCCCCTATTCTCCCGGGCTCCCACCCCCTTGTCCCCCTCCACTCGGACCAACTGCTCAGTCCTCCAACCGACGTTGAAACTCTTGCGAGTTGCACTTAACGACAAAATATCTCGTCCCCAATAAACTATGATAACGTAGCTGTAATAAGAAGCACTGAGTAAGAACAAATCCCGATGGATGTCTACGATAACGAATGATTTAAAGGAAAAACGCACCGACGGAGAAATGGAGGTTTCATATCATACGAAACCTCCGTGTCTGCGCGCGGTGCATCTCGGTAGACACAGAGTCTTTAATTCAATGAATACTGTAATTTTCTACTTCAGCATCACGTCAGATTGACTCACTGATATCTGATGGTATCGGGTGTAACTGGTCCTGATATCTTGTAGCTCTTCGTTACAGCAGGCTCTTGCGACTTCTCTTGTGGAAAGTGTACGGTGTAATCCCTAGGGTTTCTCTCAGGGGTAAGCTTCGGTTCCCTAACTTTAAGTTCCATTGATTTGCTTTCAGAATTCTCCGCGGCCGGTCTGTCAAAAGTTAAGGACAAATCAAACTTAGGTTAAGGAGCGTCCAAGAGGAAATGGTCAGAACAGCAAAAACAAGATGCAAGTCAATTCAAATGCTTAACGTAAAGGTGTGGCCAAATCATGAAAGGTGAATGAATTTCGAGGCGGCTGAACAATTTCATAATACACTCCTGTTGTTGTCGAAAAATTAATTATTCTATAAAATAAACAATGACAAAAAATGGCATGTAGCACGACACTAAAACCTTATACCGAGATACGCAACCTCTTCCCGAGAAGAAACCTTCTAAAATTGGAAGACAAAGTGATCTCTAGCAATAGAGAATTTCCAAAAGGCCCGTTAAAGTAGCCCCTAACTACAAAGACTTACTAAAACGAAATTATTTCGAGCTATAGAGCTACAAGAAGTCAAACAAGCAAAGAAGGAACAGTTCAATAATTCCTAGGTACCTCGACGATGTTTCGGAAGTATAGAGATCCCATAAATGACAAACACGTGACCGTTTAGTGGTTGATGAACAATAATCCGAAGCCCAGAGAAACAATTGTTGCGAAAGACCGTTCAAAGAGGACGGCAGGTTTGCCATGCCAGCTTTTGGCGTGTTATTTGTTGTTTTGCAACTTGCAACAAAGCTTATGCTAACACTTTATTTTGTACAATAAACTTTACACTTCTCAGAGCAAACAAAATGCCATCCGTCGAATTCCTAAATATTCTTGATAAAATCATTGTCACGAACTAATTTAGTAAAGTCATTAATTAATGCAATCCAGGCTAAAAAATTTTCTTGTGGAATCGAAGGTTTAATGGCTTTGAAGACGAAACCGTGATTTATAGGTTTTGTAAAACTGAGAAAGAAGTCAAAATCACAATTACGCTTGGGAGTCGAACGCAAAAAGAAACTGTTGATTACATGAAAGCACGTAATCATAAATATAAGGGGGGCGGTGCCAGGGGATGGGGGATGGGTAAGGGAGCAAGGGGGTGGTCTACTCATAACACAAACCGGGAAGAAGAATTCTCATTAGCTGGAATTTCCTGCTCATTTAGAGACAAATCGCCTGGAGCATTCCTTGATTCAAAATTCTTCATAGGACTGTCTAATGTGCTTGATGATCCCTCACTAACAGGGAAGTGTGATTGAGCATTTGGTGGTATTGTAGATGGAACTCTTATGACGGGCTGTCTGTGTCCTGATGGAAATATTTGCTCTTTTATCACCTAGGAAAGCAAACAAGACATTACGAAAAGCTACTTGCTTCTGTTACTTGTATGAAGAATGTGAACAGGCTCTCCCGAAGAATGGCGCGCTGTCATTTTCTAAAGGAATGGGCTGACCCAGAAAAGTCAAAGCTTTCGACCCCGCGGCATCTATCGAAAGAAACTGATCGTTTATACCACACTTGAACAATACAACCAGTCAATAAATCTGTTATTTCAAAATGCACCCACCCTTTCCCGGTCGTGTTCCATTTGTGCACCGATAGGAGTTACAAGTCCAAGGACGGCGTCAACTTTGATAACTTCCTGTGGACTAAAAAAAACCAATGATCTCAAAAAAGTTGTGGCTCTCTTTAACAATTAGTTCACACTTAAGCGTAAGTGTGTAGAGTTCTGGAGAATATGGAAAGTTTGAAGAGCACGAGAGAAACCTTAGAGTTCAGCAACTGCTTCACTTGTATCCACACTAAGAGCAGCTTAAAGCATGAGAAAGAAATTTTGTTCCCAGTTAATTCCCAATTATTCGTTTAACTCGTTCTGTCTAACAGAAAAGCATGGAATTTAAGCCCTACAAATTTTAGAATAATCACAAACGTTCAGTTCATATTGACATGGGTAGTAAATTCTGATCAAGCATAAGAAATTCCCTAAAAATCATCACGGCGAGTCAATTTATGTGCTAAGATTTTCGTTGATGGGATGAGACTTACTAATTGTACGGCGCCGTCGAATGTCTAAAGTGTTTCCCTGAACTGGTACTCGATCGCTGAAGGCTGTTGTCCGATCGGCTTCTCACGTGACCGTTAGCTGTGAAGAAGAAGCCGCGAAGTCATTATCGTTGTTGTGTTGCAGATTGCTCAAGAAGTCAGTCTCGTCAAAAAGAAGAGGCCTCGAAATTCTTGGGTAAAGCAATACGAAAAAAAAAACCGAGCAAATGCAGCGAGTTTATCAGCGCAAAAACTTGCCACGTCCAGTTATCTTTCCGATGTCTAAATTCATGAAAACAACAACCATCGATAACGACCATGGTAATGATTACGATGACCGTGTCAATGAAAGTAATAGGCTCAGTTTACATGGTGCTAAAATTATGAGGACATTCTAAAAATAACGCGTATTAAAAACTAACTTAAATGCACATAAGCTGATGAAACTAAAAGAAAACACAAACAAAATATGAGAACGATAAAATATAAAAAAGGCAAACTTAAAAAAATAAGAAAGAGAGAAACAGGGCTCGCGGAGAGGGAGGGGCTATAGCTCCCCCATTTTTTTTACGGTGTTACTTTCGGCTTGACCAAAGATTTAGTAATAGACCAATTTCGATATATTAAAATTCAGTCCTAAACAAAAGCTAAGACACTTTGAAGGCAAACTTAAAAAAATAAGAAAGAAAGAAACACGGCTCGCGGAGAGGGAGGGGCTAGAGGGGGGTGGGGTATAGCTCCCCCATTTTTTTTACGGTGTTATTTTCGGCTTGACCAAAGATTTAGTAATTTACACTACTCGTACATATACCAAGCCCTACCCCCTACGTTCAAACGTACTCTGCGGCCCCTGAGAAATGATCCTCGCAGTTATCTGGACAACTTAGGCAATTGTCTCTTATAGCTATCTGAAAAAGGTGTCTATAAAGGGGTGCCTCTTTAAGAGAAAATTGCATGTATTTCTTAAAAAAAAAAAATACGTTTTCAACTTGAATCTTAAAACAACGACATTTAAACAGTCTTATATCCCAAGGAATTTTAATGATGGTCCAGAATGAGCAAAAACGTGACCACCAAAGCTCTCATGTTTGTTGGATGTGGGAAAGGGGTGATGAGCTGTTACTGACGTGAGCAGCAGCAGTCCATCCGTTAAATGAGCATAAATTATCTCCTTGTAATCTCCTAAATTTAGTATATTTACGTTGCCACGGAATATTGCTAAAACATTACAATTTTAATGTAACTGAATGCGCTTTTTAAAATTATTATTATTATTATTATTATTAATATTATTATTATTATTATTCATCATCATCATATAATAATAATAATTATTATTATTATTATTATTATAATAAATGAGAAAGGTGTTCATTTTGCTGCCTCAAGGGCTCGTTGGCTAATGAGTGAGAATAGGTGATGAAAAAACAAGACAGCTGTTTATCTTGGTGGCTCAGTGTCAAGTTGGTGACTGATGACCCACCAAGCCAAAAACAACATACACCCTGGCTACCTGAGTGGAGTCACCCCTTCAGTGAAGATAAGTCAGGGGTACAATGGGTAAAAACAATGGTTCTGCACGCCCTGAATTTCCCTTTTACATTTGCATTTCTTTTGCCGTCCTCTTCTTTACGACGAGTTGAAACGACCAAATCTGGGTGTATGTGGAGTACCTAACTGCGATTGGGGGCTTTCCTGTATCGTTCAGTAACCTGATGGGTTGGTTTCAGGCTAATTTTATTCTATCAAGGGCACATATCAAGGACTTGTTCTAGAAGTGGTTTGCGAACAATCTCTCAAGACAAAGGTAAAGTGTATTGTACAAATGCTGGTGAACGAACAAAAGAAGCTAATGTCAGATATTTTGTTTTCTTTCACCAAAGTGGCGGCGATGCCTCAACGCGAAAAACCACAGCCTGTTTTAGCGCAAAGAGACGTAAACGAGAAGACCTTAGTCTCATCAGCGCTGCACTAAACAATGTATTAGGGCTTTTTACAGCACGAATTCAAAAAGACCAAATTTAACTTCTAACCCGAGCAAGGAAGACCAAGAGACTCACCTGGCGAATACATGATTGAATAACTTGGTATTACATCAGAGGTAGAAAGATCGTAAGTCCCGACTGGGGACGCCTGCACAGTCTTCCTACTTTCCTGAGCTTGTTGCACAGGTTTCCAACTCTTTTCCGCATCGTTTGTTAACGTGACGGTTCCATTAACAATTTCTACATCAAGTTTCTTTTGCTGTGAAGAGCCCAGTTCACTCACGTAATTATCGTAATCATGAAGAAGCTTCTTCTGCAAGAGTTCTTGTTGTTCTTCTAAAAGAGCCTCTTCTTTTTTTTGGTTCTCAAGTATCTCCTCCATCTCTGAGGCAGAAGCATCTTTGAGCAACTCATGTGGAGTTAGTTTCTCTCCTGAATCTGTGTTATCAGTAATTTCGGCATTTCTACCGCTCGTCTCGACCTCTCTGATGGTTTCATGAGGAATGACTTTGTCTTTTGCTACTCTTGAGGAAAACTTTTACTGACGGTTCTTTTACAATATCAGGGCTGAATTGGGCCGACAAAGGAGATCTAGTTCTACTGCAAACAAATGAAAAATGGCATAATTGGCAATGATGGCAACATGCCTTTGCAAAGCATGCACTTGCTTTTGGAATGACCTTCCTCTATATTTTTGAAACAACACGTCCAATTTCCATCCATGGATCGTGAAATGAATCATATATGAAACGGCAGATATGACATCAAGTGAAGCTCTATGATCCTTGCAGTACCATATATCATTTCATTCAATGATGAAATGGTATATGAAATGAATCATATGAACTGCGGATATGAAATTAAGTGAAGCTATGATCTTCGCAACCCATAATCAGACGCGTCGCACCGGAATCGCGAGGTCACGGGACAACCTAGAACCTAGAATCGCGAGGTCACGGGTTCAAACCCCGTTGAAGTCCTGAATTTTTCAGGCTTCTCTGCGCAATTGTAAAAATTGCGTTTATAACTGCGAAGATCATAGCTTCACTTGATTATTTCATTCGTTGATTCATTCATCACGGGAACATTTCAACACATATATGACCAGCTCCCAACACCAGTGTCTTCACAGATTGGTTGGTTAGAGGTCATGGGTTCAAACCCCGTTGAAGTCCTGAATTTTTCAGGCTTCTCTTCTCTGCGCAACTGCTAAAATTGCGTTCATAACCTGCAAGGATCATAGCTTCACTTGATTTCATATCCACAGTTCAATATACGATTCATTTAATATATCATTTCATTCGTTAATATAAATAATCATAACTACCACATAATACAATTCAACAAACATTTTGAAACATTTTTAAATGTTACAAATGTTGTAAATTGGTTTTGTTTTGAAAAACAAGAAACACATTAAGTCTCTAATTCATAGAACTCATTATTTTTTTTAGTGAAAAGATTATTGATATTCATAATTTAAAAAAAAAATGTAACATTATTATCATGATTATCACCTGCATGACAACATGACTACTCAGTGAAGAGTATACTCATTAAA
The DNA here is from genome assembly GCA_023091755.1 of Montipora sp. Colony 1 RG-2022. Taxonomy (NCBI): domain Eukaryota; kingdom Metazoa; phylum Cnidaria; class Anthozoa; order Scleractinia; family Acroporidae; genus Montipora; species Montipora sp. Colony 1 RG-2022. The sequence goes on along the minus strand of JALIRR010001130.1, from coordinate 8,483 downwards.
ATTCTAAGTGCAAGAGCCAAACACGACAGATAGAATATTAATTTCATTGGCTAACAACAACAACAACTGAACAACTGAACTCTTGAGCATGTGCTGCATGCCAATGAAGTCACATGACTAAGGCAAAATGACTCAAGATGTTTCATTGGCTCACCTGGAAGGCATTGGGGTATCCCTTGGCGATGATGGGGGTGACACCACTGGAGATGAATAAGGAGCAGAATTGCTGTTCGTTGGCCTCAGAATGAAGGTCTTAAGCTGTTGATGATTTACTCTTCCCTGCAGAGAGATAATCAGTGTTCGAAATAAGCAGTCATCCAGTCGTCCCAGAGGACCAGAAAGTTTATCGGACCACCAATACTTGGTAAAATGAAAAGCCTGGTTTCCCGAAGAAAAAACAACGAACAACCGAGCCAAAAATAGAAAATGAATTACATAAGCAGCACCCGACTCACTTGTCGGTTTTCCATCGCTAATGTCCGATAGTAGTGTGAAGTAAACAATAACTTATTTGCAACAGCAGAGCCTTTTCCCGTGTTTTGAATATCTGTGGCTTTTACAAAAAAATGCCAGATAGCTAGGGAAATGCAAGAGACAACATGCAGATGATGGAGATTGAAAAATAATGCTAAAACTTAAATCCAAGCTTCTACCAAAAACCACAGGTGCAACGCCATGTGATTGCATCTCAACATGGCGTGCCTTTCATCATTACGAGTTTCCTAACAGATGTCAACAAAGCATTTTTCAGGGCAACCAAATTTGTGGGATTAGTTGCCTGGCTTTTGAAACAGGGACAACCTATAATTTTTTTTAAATGTCAAGCACTGGATAACGCGGAATTAACCCTTTGACGCCCAAACTGGCCAAAACTGGCCAAGACTTACTCTGTCTAACGCCAGACGATTTTACTCGTCAATGGGTTAATGAAAAACAGATAAAACAAAGCAAATTGATCAGTGCACCCTACCACATAAACTTAAAGTGCCCCTGTGATAAAAAATAAATCATTCCCTCCTTTACTTAAAATAATTCAGGTTTTGAAAGTGTTTTTGCTTAACACCTGACTAGCAAAATTTTGAGCTTTGATTTTTGTTCATTAAGGCCGTTTACTTTGAGTGTAAGTTTTATATTTCAGGGTCCGCCATTCCTCACATTCAAAACTGACTGATTGGACCTCAGAGGGTTGGATCCAGGGAAATGTGATGTCAAAGGCTCACTAGCTTAAAATTTCAGTGGGTGAATGCAGCTTATTATACATGCAAAACACCAGTTTAAAAGTCTGAAAGCTCAAAACTCCTGTGCCGCATATTAATTCTGCAGAGTACACACGCATTGCATTCTTAAGCTAGTGAGCTTCTGACGTCATTTTCTCCTCGATCCAGCTCTCTCAAGAAATTAAAGTTAGTAATGGCAGACCATTAAATATAGGAAAACTTCATTTAAAATAAACAGGTGTCTTTTTTAAATCAAGGCTTAAAACTCTGGTTGCTTAGTGTAGTTAACAGAGTTTTGAATTCCAAAGAAAAGTAAGAATTGGTATTTTGGTCACACTGGGGTACTTTAAAATATTTTAAAAGTAGTCTGCAATCCAAATATTAACATTTAATTGAAAAAAGCCTTGCCATTTAGCCAGCCACAATCTACAAAGAAAATTCATTGTTTTTAACTATGTCATTAAACGCCTCTTTAATGTTATCATGGAAGAGAAAGACCAGTAATCATATTCATTAAATTAATATAATTACAGTGTCAGTATGTTTGAGCAAGAGTAGCACACACACATCAGGAGGGTGTATACATTAATAATTATTGTCAATTAGCAAATTTATACTGGTTTAAAAATTTCAATCCAGTTTGAAAAGATTTATTGTCAACTGGTTGAAAAAAAAATCAAACCCCCAAAAAATTAAAGCATAACATGTACAAAGCTCAGGGGAATAGCTATTAAAGGGGGTCCTGTGTTGCCCATGATCCCCCCTTTGTGACAGTCAACAACATAATACAAACCATATCTGTGAGACTGGAACAGAGTAATTTATGTCACCTGGAACTTAGGTCACCTATGCAGCTATTTTGTAAATTAGGCTTGTCTCTCCTCCCACCCTCATTGCTCATCCGAAAAATTGTCACTTTCACTAAAAAACAGTGTGGATGTCGACTTGAAACTGGTACGTACCCTAGATATGAAAGAGTGTGACCTCCCCACCTTTAAAAAATCCTAGCTATGCCCCTGAAGCTTGTTGTATTTGGTTTGTATCATCATGACCTTGTTCCAGTATTCATCAGAATAGAGCTTGTGTTGACAGTAGGTAAAAAGTCTTGACCTTCAATGATAACGTTTTAATTGCAAAAAAATTGTGCAGAACATATTTGAAACTGAAAACACACCCTAGCACTCCTAAAGATGGCTGGTGCAGTGCCTGGTCTGTTGATGTGTCTTCCCGATTCAACATCCTGATCGGTGAAGGAACCACTACTTGGGTGTGCTGGACCATATGCACTAATGCGAAGACTCCGGGTAAGAGAATCCTACAAGACAAGTTCAGTTTTATGAAATGTACAGAATCAATGAACTGTACTGTACTGTAAGTTAAAGGTCAGTGATCAGAATTCCAGTGACTCTAACTAAATAAAATGTTAAATAAATGTAAATAATTAAACAAAATATATGAAAGCAACACTAGAAAACTATTTTAATATAAGTATCTTCAACAGTACACTGGTAAAACAAAGGCCAAACTGGATAAACGTCTACATCTACATAGATCGTGTTCCGGCCAGCACTCGGCAAAGTCCAAATTTGGCTTATGGCCGTTTCTGCTTAGGTGGCCTCATACGGCACAAGCCTTTTTAGAGACATCACTGCCAAGGCGGCCACTTCTGCTGGAGAGAACAGGACAGCCACCACATTGGTGACTTCATCCCCGACTCTTCTCGAATAGTGTATAGGTTCATTAACATCCCACAGGGAACTTATGAAGTTCAACATAGAAGATATTTTTGAGATGGGGCCTACGGTTTATAGTTCTTGTCTGAGAAGACTTGAAAGTCTAACCATTTTGCAGATGAAATTACAAAGGCAGCACTTTCTCCTCAGTTATTTTAGGATCCTGAGTGTTGATCTGGCCAGGATTACAACCCGCGACCTCCTGCATGACAGCCCGATGCTCAACCAACTGAGCCACCAGTGTGGGGTAACGGGTGGTAATTAACATATTCAAAAACCCATTTATAATCAGCACCTCAAAAATAAAGGAAGGCGAGGGGGAAACTGATCACATATAAAATGAGATTCATGAAAGCATGGATTTGCAAGAATAGAGGTGTATGAGAAAAACTAATAATAATAAAAATAATAATGAAAATTCAATTTGTTTATTTGTTTGTTTGTTCACACCCACTCTAAAGGTTATCACTTAATTTTTCAACTGCAGTTGGGCACAAAACAGATAAATAGGCCAGGTCATCACAATTGGACTGAAACAAGCATATATTGGTTGCCCCAATCTGTATAATCCATGCTTATAAGCATGTATTATAATCCAACCATAAGAACTATTTGATTGCATAGAGATAATATTACTCAAAAGAAAGAAAGGATTTGAAGTAGAAAAACATAATTGATGGCCTTTCCTCCTAGACATAAGTGCATAAAATTTGCATATTCAAACATGTACACTTTTTGACATTACCCTAAAGCAACAGATATCATGATCTTTCATGCATGATTCTTACCCTTGCCCAATCATTTCTTTGTTGTTTAAATGCCTTGGAAGCTGACAATGGGCTTTTTGATCCATTCTGCTGCTGGGCCTCATTCCAGGTCACATATCGCACCCCCCTGCATCCCTCAACTGCAGGTGCTGTCTTTGGCCGCAGATGAAGCCTTGGAACTTTAGTAAGTTCTTCTAATTCTTCCTTACCTTCTTCTTCCTCAAAGCTGCCATATCCATCAGAGCTTGTTTCATTCTTTTCAGAACTTGGTATTGGAATTTTCTGTGGGTGGTTTGAAGAACTAAAATTCATATATATCTACATTGAAATATTCTGCATTTGCATCCTTAGGGATGCAGTGCTCGAAATTTGAAAAACTTCCAGGTTGTCCCTGTTTTAAAAGCTGGGCAACTAAATCTGTGAGTTAGTTTGCCTGATAAATCCTTGGTTGCCCTTTGAGGCCCGGGGAAACAGCTCGACATTTGCTTCAACATCTGTTGAATTTTGTTGAACAATGTTGAATGATGTTGTCTGCTGGGGTGGGCAAATGGTTTCAACATATCATTAACATTTGATTCAAGAAAGCTTCACGAGAGGCTTGCTCGGTATTCAGTGCGAAACTGCAGCCGCGGTAGTTCCATTGAATACTGACATGTATACATCAGTGAAGGCCGCTAAGTGCGCACATGCGTTATCACCCAACAATGTTGAAAGAGGGGGCAAGCATCTTCCGCTTTATTCAACATTCGCAAAAATAAAGAAAATGTTGAATAGTTGTTGAAGCAAAGTTCATATGCTTTTAAATTCATTCAACATCGATTCAACTTTGTTTCAACATGGTTGAAAGTGGGGGCAAACGGTTTCAGCATCACTGTTCAACAAAATCAAAGGGATGTCGAAGCAAATGTTGAAACCTTTTGCCTGGGCCTTTAAAAGGAAAAAAAAATCCCCTATGATTAAGCGCACACTGTTTTGAAATGCAACACATGGCAATGGAGCTTGTGTATCTGAGTGTGCTCCTATTTGGTCTGTTGTCCATCACCTACATGTTTGTGATATTGCATTTTCTTATCTGACAATGTTTTGTAAGAGACACAGACACTCAAAAACACAGGAAAATGCTCTTGAAACCGCGGCAATTTAGTCATCATTAACATCACACCACCCTCAGATATTGACATTAGAAAACCGAAAAGTGAGTTGGGTGCTGCTTATGTAATACCCTCAGACAGCCATGACGTAGCACTAATATTACTCTACATGGAAAGCATTAATTACTGGTATGTAAAACAAGACGATGACATTTAAAAAGACCACAACCTTAGGAACAGCAAACTTCCAAAGAGGCAACAAACATTCTCTTTTTTCTTTGCACCAGTGTATATCTAAGCAGAGATGATTAATTTTATAACTTTGATATGGATACTTACAGGGGGAGATGAAATCAGCTTTTTGTTGGCTTTGTACCACTTGTAAATTTTCAACAAATCCTCATGCTGTTTATCAAAGTACTTTGTCCTACATAATAAAGCATAGCAATTTACATTGAAGTTGCTGTCAGCAATTCTTTTCCTTCAAAACCACAGTTGTTACAAGAACAAACAAACTTACGTTGCAACTTCCGATAACATCTTCAATAATGTTCCATAGAATGGTTTATCATATGGGTCTCCTTCATCATATAAATATGGTCTATAAAATTCATTTAAATTATTTACAATAAATTCATAAACACTAATAAAAAATGAGAAGCAAATTCTCTAGGTTGAATCAGTCTGACAGTTTACATTCCAATACTTCTATTCTGTTGTCAAGATCATATCCCTCTACAGGCTGATGCCATCATTTTTTCCAAAAGCCAGTGTGATTTTGGGAGAGTAAAATATAAATCTAGTGGGCAGGGAGTATAGCCTGCCTAACTGGCGGGCTTGTTGGCCCCGGAGACAAATAATGAGCTGCGAAGCCATGTGGAAAATGGGGAGGGACGCTTTGAGATTTCAAAGAGTCTCTTTCCATTCTCTGTACAGCTTTGCTGCTTGTTATTTGTCTCCCGTGCCAACAATCCCACCAGTTACACAGGCTAGGGAGTACTGGCACCTGTCTCCCCCACCCCCTTAATCTGAATCTTTAGATGGAGCCTTTCACCTCTATGTGATTATTGTTCCCTCTTGAAGATTAAAATAAAATCATCTGGTGTTAATACATGTAGACTGAGTAAAATCTATAGTTGGCCATTTAAGGATGATTAAATGTACAAGAGCAAAGTTTTGGGCTGGACAATCTGCAAGCCAGCGAGTCATGCAAGCCATGCAAATTTGACATTTAAATATAAGCACCCATTTCAAATACCAGTAGCGCTGATAAACTGTTGTTAAGTCTAAGAACCCATTTTAAAATGGTTAGCTTTGAATAACTGTGTGACTCTCATGTTGGCTCACATGGCTAGCTGGCTCACACATTGTCCACACTCACCAAGTTGGACTGGTATAATAGTGAAAGACTGTTGTAATTAAAAGACATTGGCTCATCATCAATATGGTGATAATGATGGCGATGATTATTATTGTTATCATTGATCTTATTATCATTATTATTCACAACTAAATACATTGCATGATACCATTACAAACCTCATATCCAGATCTTTGGCCTCTCTCCTTCCTGTCAGAATTGCAATCTTGACATCCTTGTAGTATTGCTCAAGAGCAGTGGTCATTGTACGAAACTCTGAGTAATTCATGAGCTACAAATGTCCAGGAGATTATTACAAAAAAATACCTGGCAATTAGGTGAGTTCCTGTGAGCCCTGGTTCTTTTATTTGGGGGTGGGGGGACAAAGGTCTACCTTGATTACAAGTAGAGTCCAAATTTTGAACACAAGTTATTCACTGGCTGATATAATAGGTCGGCAGCCGCCATCTGACGAAGTAGTGTAATTTCTCATTTTAGGTAACTTTGTGTGCATTCACTGAAAAAAGTTAAGCTATGCCCCATATACACCACCAGGAGTATAGCTGGAGCACATGCCTTAGTGATGTGTAAATTTAAAACAAAACATATACCAGTAGGTACATCATTCTGTAACAAAATACACATACATGACAAAAAAGACCAAAAAAATATTGACCTTACATTTATACAAATAAGAAAAATATAGTCAGATAGTCATTTTTCACAATACAGTCATTTTCCAAAGGAAAACATCTTCAGCAAAGTTAATTTAATTCTGTCATTTTATAAATAAATTACTCTATAAAAAGGCCTGGTGGTCAGTTCTGAGATGTCAACACCACCACATATGACATTCATTGCACACTGAGCTATTGATTTAAATTGACTGAATATTGTTGCATTTAAACTTATTTTTTAGTCTCTAGGCAAGCATAATGCACCACATGCAATGGGTAACAAACAAAGAACCCAAAGTTTGTGTTCTCCAAGGATTTGATGGGATTTTAAAGGGGATCATTTCTAATTAGTGAATTTCAAAGTGAATTCCAACGCATGTGGCACTTAAACTACTCAAAACAGGACCACGGCTTCTGTCAGTTATCTTCAATGAAGGGGTGACTCCACTCAAGAAGCCGGGGTGTATGTAGTTTTTGACTTTATAGTGGTGGTCGTCAGTAAACAACTTGACCCTTAGCTACCAAGATACATAGCTACCATAGTCGTTTTCTCAGTATTGGACAGGAACTAGCTTGCAATGGAGGCTAATGCAGGAAAATTTTTTTTCAAATGCAAACACTTTTTAATATATTCCCCTGCATTAGCCTCCAAAATTTGCAAGATAGTTCCAGTCCAATACAGAGAATATGAATATGGTCCATTCCCACTGATGATTCACTGAGCCCTCAAGGCAGCAAACCTTTCTCATTCTTTTGTAATAATAATAATAATAATAATAATAATAATAATAATAATAATAATAATAAGAAGAAGAAGAAGAAGAAGAAGAAGAAGAACAACAACAACAACAAGAAGAACAAGAAGAAGAAGAGGAAGAAGAAGAAGAAGAAGGAGGAGAAGAAGTTTATAAGTGCAATTAATTACATAAAAATCGCAAACGCTCTTGTAACAATATTATTACGTGGCAACATAAACAATTTATACTAAAACTATGAAATTACAAAGAAGTAATTAATGCTCATCTCTTAAAAACGAATTTAAGAAAAGAATTAATTGAAAAGAATTAAAGAATAATGTTATAATGATCAACTATTTTTTTGTTATTATTTTTATGTCTTATATAGTCCCATTGCACTGACGGTTCTTCAAGACCATAACCAGCTGCAAAAGTAATGAAGCCCTGTATTTTTAAAAATGTTAAAATATTTGGCTAAGTTTCGCTACTTATGATATCTTCTTTAATGACAAGACGTGATCATTTAAAAAACTGGTGTGAATTAAATATAAAAAGTGATCATAGGATATCGGTGTAATGCCAAACTCCCCGATCAATTTTCAGACCCCTGGCGCAAGTATTGTTACTAACAGTATGCTATATTTTAGAATTGCACAAGGTACTTGCGTAAGTTTGGCTACTTATTACGTCTACTTAATAAGACGTCATCATTTAACGCACTGGTGTAACTAATATCAAAAGTGAGATATCGGTATAATGCCAAACTCCTCGAGCAATTGTCAGACCCCGCGAAATTATTGTTATTACCACTGTGCTAAAGTACGTTGCATCAACTATTAATGAGCCTTTGGCATTGCTTAACAAAGTAAAAGCTAACGTTCAAAAAAAGCCAACTCATAAC
>JALIRR010001129.1:80000-82793 GCA_023091755.1 Montipora sp. Colony 1 RG-2022 | reverse complement strand
GGGACCCGCTGTATCTTCGCCTCCAGCTCCTCATAGAACTGGTCCTTGGCCTCAGCTGTGGAGCAGAGTGTGGGGGCGTAGACACTTAGGATGTTGGCTGGTCCAGAGGCGGTGGTGAGGCGCAGGGAGAGGACTCGCGGTGTGCCTGAGGAGGGCGCTTCAATGGAGGAGAGAAGTGAGTTTCGGACAGTGAAGCCGACGCCGTAGAGTCGGTGCTCTTGTTGCTCCTGTCCCTGCCAGAAGAAGGTGTAGTCCCTCTCCTTCAGACTGCCGCAGCCAGGGAGTCGCGTCTCCTGGAGGGCTGCAATGTCGATGTTCAGCCGCTTCAGCTCACGGTCGATGATGGCGGTCTTCCTGGCATCACTGATTTGTTGGAGGTCGTCAGACAGGCCAGGACACATAGTTCTGACGTTCCAGGTTGCCAGTTTCGGCACTGGCGGCTTTGTGTTCCTTTTCTTGTTGCCTGGTGCGTGGGTTACAGTCCGCTTTTCGGCTTTTGGCCTACACTCCAGGCACCCATTGAAGTAGGCGGACTGTGGCGGGCCAGCACCTTACTGGCTGGGGGCTGCCCAGCTTGAGGCGGGCGGTAGCTGGCCAGTGGGATGCGATAATCCCTCCCACCGACAGGAGACAGCCCCAGGCGCCCGAACTAACGCCAATAAGCTCTGGGCTTTTAACCGGTAACTGCCGTCTCCCCATGTTGTGCTGCCGCGGGATGCGGCACTGGAGTGACCTCTCCAGGGCGCAGGCCAGGGCGATGATATGGAGGTCCTGGGATACCCAGTCGTCAGGACCCCCCTCTCTAACCGTGCTGACGAGATCCAACGGAAAGGACAAACCAATACAGTTGGCGTCAGGTTGGCTGCAGGAGTTGCCGGAAGGTATTGCGTTGCAAGAACCAGCCGCCTTAGGGGCTCCACTCCGGATTATCTGTTGGGGTTTACTCCCTAGCCTTTGTCATCTCAATGACACCGCAAGGCAGCGAGGTTTTCAGTAGGACCTGTCTGTTCCAAGACAGTAGTAATATGGCCATATTTCCTTGGACCAGTGACATAACGAGCCGCACTGTTCGGGATTTGTTGCAAATTCTTCATTTTATACTTTGGTAATCCAAATTACAGATTATTACAATAGTCCAACCGCGTAGTTATAAATGCATGTATAACCGTCGAGGCAGCGTTCACGTTAACATAACTACGAATTCTATACAAATTTCTCAAGTGATTGATCGAAGACTTACAAACATGATCAGTTTGGCCATCAAAGGACATGTGCTTGTCAAGAATGACTCCAAGGCTTGCTACTTTGTCAAAGGTGGAGCTTTGTTTATCTCTAAATTGGAGATCGTCAAGCGCTGGCCCCTCGCGAAACCGCGAACGGATCAACAAAATATCTGTCTTCTCCGGGTTCAGCTTCAAATCATTCTGTTCCATCCAGCAACTTATCTTGGACACACCACTAACAACGCGATCAATAGCTGAATTCACATTATCTATTTTTGAAGCCCAGGTAAAGTTGAATGTCATCCGCATAAAGGTGGTAATTAAGATGACAGCTGGTAATGACATCAGAAATAGGAGCAGTCTATAACAAATAAAGTAAGGGTCCAAGAATAGAGCCCCGTGGTACACCGACAAGCAAATCACGTTTCCTTGAATGAGATTGATTGATGCTGACAAATTGTGCACGACTATAAAGATAGGTCTTAAACCAGGTAAGAACGGTGCCAGTAATATAACATACACACCTACGCAGATGATACTCAATTATATATGGTTTTAAGCCAACCTCACAGTTTTCAAAGCAAGATGCAGTTAACATTGAGGATTGCATTGCTGATGTACGTGCTTGGATGGTTTCTAACAGTCTTCTCATCAATGTCTCAAATACTGAGTTTCATTGACTCTCGTCAGCAGTTAGCAAAGATAGATGTTGACAGCATTACAGTAGGTGATGCTTTAATCAAACCTGTTACATCTGTACGAAATCATGGTGCATGGTTCGATCAGCATATGTCATTTAGTGTTTGAGCACATTGGCAAAATATGTAGCAAAACTTTCCACAGACGTCTCTATAACATTACCAAAATACAGTTACATATCACCTATGTTGAAAGACCAACACTGGCTACCGGTTAAATATTGTTGGTTTTCAAAGTTTTACATGATTGGTTTGGCACCCTCGTATTTAGAGAACCTTATTGGAGTAAAACCGCCCCTCGGAGTGATAAGAAACTTCTGTTGGAAGTTCCGAAAACAAAATGCAAAACTTTTGGCGACAGAGCGTTTAACAAAGCGGACCTTTGCTTTGGAACAGTTAACCTATTAATATCAGTCTTTTAACAGATCTTAAAAATTAAAAAACAAAACTTAAAACGTTTCTTTTAAACTCGCATATAAAGGGAATATTTCCTGCAAATAGAATTTTTATGCTTGCCCCTGAGGTGTTATCACTTAATTTGGTTATCAATGTTATTGTTTTGGGCTAAATAGGTGGGGCTTGGGAATTTCCATTATACTTCCCCCTGTATAGGGGGTGAGTTTTCTTTGTTTTTCTGGTTCCAATATAGCGTCTATTCTTACTTTATGCTTTTATCTTTCTCAATAATTGAAGGATGGGATCGTCCTTGAGTTATACATATATTTTTTTCTGTTCTCCGTTTTCTTGTCCTTATCTTGCAAGTTTCACACTTCTGTCACACGTGCGCTCTCGGAATGTCTTGCATCTTTTCTTTACTTAAAAGCCGCCCAGTTTGTTTGCAGCAACTAGGTTCTATTCGAAAAACGCGTCCC
>JALIRR010001129.1:60000-70000 GCA_023091755.1 Montipora sp. Colony 1 RG-2022 | reverse complement strand
TGTCCATCCATGTCCCATCTTGGCTTCCCTGTGTTTTGTTAGAGTTCTTCTATAGTTTTGAACAGTTATTTTGATACTTTAGTTAATTCTATGACCATCCGATCAATGCTGAAATTGCCTAAAATTGCGTGACCTAGCCCCTTTAAGGACTTTCTACTTCGGAAAAAGGGTGATGCTTAAGGAGATTCAGTTGCTTACTGGACTCTTGAATTTTTGCATGTTCTATAGTAAAGCCTGGTAGGGCTAACTATTACATTCGGCTTAACCAAACAGTTAAAAGTGATCTCAAACTTTGGCTTTAATTTCTGTCTGGTTTTAATGGAAAGTCCTTTTTCATTGATGATCAGTGATTTTGCTCAACCAAATTGAACCTTTTTGCTGATGCATCGGGACGTGTGCTCACGGTTGTGATGCCGTCTTTGGCACACACTGGTGCTATGGGGAGTCGCCTAAGGAGTCTACGCCTTTGGGGACATAAGATGGCTAATCAAAATGTATTATTTTTCACTGATAACGAAGCTCTTGCATGTGTTATCAACGAGCAGTCCTGTAAGGGTAGCGCTTTGATGGTGTTTGTAAGGAAAATTGTTCTTGTTTGTCATAAAAACAACATTGTTTTTAAGGTCAAGCATATATCTGGCATCTGTAACAATCTAGCAGATCCTTTGTCTCGATTACAGGTACAGACCTTCGGTCAGCGGGCGCCAAAACACATGGCCGTTTGCCCACATCATTCCCTCTCTATCTGCGGCCTCAGAGTTGGGACCTATGACATCTAGTTTTCAACCATCCTCAGTTCCAACCTACAAAAGGGCTTGAAGGTTATTTCATCAGTTTTTACATCACATCCTCGTCAGTATTCCTATACCACCTCCTATGTTGGACCTTTTCGTTGCTTACATGTATGATCGCAATAATGCTCCTTCTACGGTTACTACAAATGTTTCATCCTTATGCTACTCTCATAGGTTGGCCAACTTTGAGGACCCATCTAGGTCATTTTTTATTACTCAAATGCTCAAGGGATGCCATAAGTAAAGTTCACGGCTGGATACCAAATTACCTGTAACCATCCCAATCCTTCACAAGTTAATTGAGGCTGCCAACGTTTTTAGTTGTTCTCCTTATTATAAGTGCCTATTTCAGGCTATGTGCTTAATTGCCTTTCATGCATTCCACGTTGAGAGTAGGAGAAATGACGGTGTCCAATCTTGACTCTTCCCATATTTTACAACTTCAGCAAATGGTACAGCTTGTTGACTCTTTAGGTAGACTTCAAGCTCTAAAGTTTATCTTTCACAATTTTAAACCCAGTTATAATCAGCGGCCCTTTTCAATCGTTATTCATCGTAAGGGCTCTTTTTGTCCGGTGGAGTATTTTCTAGCATAGTTGGCTATAAAAGGCGACCGACAAGCTCTTTTTAGTTTGGCTGATGGTAACCCTATTTCTCGTTCAGTATTCTGCAACCAGTTATCACTTGCAATACGACTGTGTGGGCTTGATCCTTCCCGCTACAAGGGCCATAGTTTTCGTATAGGTGCCGCCTCTCGTGCTGCAGATAGAGGGTGGTGAGACACTCAAATAAGCACCCTTGGGTGCTGGAAATCCAATGCCTCCACTAAATACATACGGATAACGTCTTTGTCTTCTTAAGATAGTCATCATAAATTCCTTTAGATGTGAAGGGGGAAAGGGGCCGTGTACCAGGGGCGCCAGTCTCCTTCTTGCTTCTTGTTTTTGTACTGCATGATGGACTAACCATATCGTCTAGTATTCTTACCTAATTATTAAATCCAATGGTCTGTTCTGTATTACCTTTAACCTTTAGTATTCTACAATAATTATGGCTTTCATCTGTGTGAGAGGAAGGAAGGGGCTGTGTTGAAGCAGGGGCGCCAGTTTTCCTCTTTTCTCCTATATCCCAAAACGTAAGTTGTCTGTGCTATGTATGATCAACAAAGAAGCGGGGCCTTCAAAGGTTTTGGGTTTAATAAATTATTTCTTGGATGAATAAACTTGTTTATGAATTCGATCTTTTAGGGCATGATCATTATGAAAGCTGGGGCCCTTATGCAGGGCCTAAGTGTTTCATTTTTTGCTTTCTTGTTTTTACCTGTATTGTTCCATTTTAAGGCCTTATTGCATGATGGTGCTGCGCTTGCTTTGGGTGGGGCTGCAAAATGATCCGAGTCTGATTCATTTTGCTGTGGCGATTATTTGCCCTGACCTTTACTGGGCATGACACATTTGATTGTAAATTTTTAATATGAGCTGATCAGCACCTGAACACATTTTATTGTAAACAATCTTGAATAGTTACATACATTTTATCGCAATTTTACAGCCATGTCACTCCAAATTCTCGGAAGTGTTTGTTTTCTATTGTGTCAGCCCAGCAAACCATGTATGCGCACCATCTGTGTTTGACATAATTCTTCTATGTAAAGGGGGAAGCATAAATAGGACCTTTCTTATACTTATATATTTTTCAAATATTAATTTATTGCTTCGTTCTTATTTTTAATAATTTGATTTATCAGTTTGTTGTAATATTTGACGATATTTTATTGTAATATATTTATTAAAAATAGAAGAGTAACCAAGGTTTTGGAGACGTATTCAAATAAAAAAGCGTTCTCTGGTTAAAGATTTTATATATAAAGACGTAAACTTTCGGCTTCCAGACTAAAGCCTTTAAAACCTAAGATGTAAATGCGCAAGATGGAAATATCTACAAAATGGAAGTGTGAAAAAAATTTAAAAACGATAAAAGGGAAAAAATGCGCTAACTTAAAAGAATAGAGTATTGTTTTGGCAAAGGCTTGGAGTTATTGTCGGCTTCATTAGTATTAGCGGTGTGCCAAGATTCCAACGTTTTTCGGATTCGGAAGTTCCCTTGTCAATTACTCTGGCATTGTTGAAATCGTGTTAAAGATGAAACAACAACAATGATATTAAATGTAAGGAGAAATGTAGACTCGGAAAAATCCGAGTCCCAGATGTGATTTGAACCCACGACCCTCCGTGATCTAGTCGGATGCTCTAACCACTGAGCTACTGGAGACTGTATGGTGAGCAAGGGTCAATTTGTGGGTCTCGACTGGAACTGCATCGCGCGGCTACACAGCCAAGTATTGTCTAACACATTTGAAACTCACTAACAGCATCGCGCTGCCGCATTAAAGCATATCAAGATGCAGCCAACCAACCTCCAAAGTGAGTGTGTTAAAGATGAAACAACAACAATACTAAGGGATTCGCTCTGACGAAGGGCTAACGCTCGAAACGTCAGCTTTTAGAATCTCTGTACGATGGCCAATTTACATTATCAACTCCGTTGATAAAACCAAATTTTTGTATACTACTTCCCCACCGACTCAGCACCACAGTTTCTTTAGAAACTACCCCCTTCATCCAGTTTCATGTAACTCTTTCTTTTTCTGAATAAACGGGTGATAGTGCTTAGGTGCTGTTTCACGCATTTTTGGTCGCCTACTGTACAACCGGTTTTAGTGAAAATTGCGGCAAGATCTCAAACCCAAAGAAGTCAACCTGTGAATTGGCAATGTGTTGTTTATTATTTTAAATTTGATCTGTGCGATGCAGATTATGTTTGGTATAAACCCCGACAACTTCACCAACGCATTTGCTGAACACAAAAATTCCGATAATCGGCAATTGGTCGACTTTTTGGCAAGCTCACGGTGGTAAAGATTTTTTGAAAGAATGCCAATTTAAGGTCTTAAGAAAGTGCAGGGCAAATTTTATGGCTTAGTCTACGAAATACTCCTTCTTAAGAGTCTCAAGCCTCATTTGAACATCTAGACAGACTCCATACGCGCCAAACGTTTTATTTAATTTTCGTTGCTCCTTTCTTTCACTATACAGTATCCTTATGAACTATTGTTCTTGTAGTATTTATAGCAAAGCATTCAAAATCCAAGGTGTTCTTCCACAAAGCGACAACTGGATCATTTTAAACAGCTGAAAAGCAAGCACACAACTGCTAAAGGACGATTTACACGAAAGAAGGAACTTCCTCACCAAGTCAATAGAAAACGATACAGGAAATGAGATAGTTGAAACAAATTATGCAACACTCGCTGAGGCGTATGATGAACTCGCAGATACGCATGAAACCTATAATGACCTGTTGCCGGACGAAAAATCTAAAGAAGCAGAAGCGTGGATGACAGCAGTCCAAGAGAAATTTAATGATGCAACTAATCGCAAAAAACGACACGCGAGGATGCAATGCGTCGAGAACAACTGACAAAGTACAAATAAGAAGAAGCACAGCGCGCTCAGTTTTCGAAGCTTCATACAAAATTATTTCGTACGCGTTGCAGTTGAGGGAAATTCCTAAATTCCATTGAGAGATTTACAAACGCAAATTGAAGACAAATTTTTAGAATGCAAATCTGAAATGAATACGAAATAAAAGAGAAAGTAGTAGCTACACTAATGTAGAAGAATATAAGGAAACAAAACAGGAGTCTACAGCCTCAGTTTGGTTTCTACCACTGGAAAAGGTAAGAATGTCTCATTTTGATGGAGAACTGCGCGAGTATCTGCAATTTAAAACTTACTTCCAGAACCAAGTTATGACTCAGACCCGAAGGGTGACGCAGCATACGTCATACGCACCTGTCTTGATATGGGTTATTTCAGCCATAATGGCGCTGTTCAATTTAAGAAGGCATATGGGAGATGTTTTCTAAATCTCTCTTCTGTGAAAAAATATGGAAGCGACCGGGCTTGGCTATAATAATAATAATAATAATAATAATAATAATAATAATAATAATAATAATAATAATAATATTAGCTTTATTTAAACTGCTAAAAATGTATCAGTTTGTTAAAAACAAACTGGTATTAATACATGAGCAGTCACTTACAATCAAAATCAACTATTTAAATATTATCTTAACAGATAAAAAGGATAGCAATAAAAAATACAATATTTAATTTACCGTGCACCTATGACTTAATTTGTCCGATTTTAGCAAAAAACTATATAAGGCTGCTTTGAATGATGAAAAGGTTGTAATTGATCTTATCGATTTTGGTAAATCGTTCCAATCCTTCGCTGCAGCATATTGAAAAGTTTTTTGTCCAACTGTTGTATTTGCTTTTGGTAAATGTAGCGTAGTGCTGTCTCTGAGATCTCTCCCGTGCAGACTTGATCGCCGAGGTAAATAGCCTTTTAGTTGGTTTGGACAGTTATAGTCGTTGATGATTTTATAGACTAACTGAAATCTCAGAAAACGCCTTCGATTTTTTAATGTTAAGAGTCCCAATTTAGATCTCATACTCTGAGTGCAAGAAGTCCTGTTAGCTTTGAGTATGGTACGCATAACCTGATTTTGGAGCCTTTCTAGGCTGTCTATCATTGAATTTGAGCATTCCATCCAAACAGAACATCCGTAATCAAAGATTGGTAGCATCGTTTGTTTATAGATCTTCAATAGAACGCTTCTAGCCAGGAAACTAGAAAGTCTGTTTATAACACGGATTTTTGGATACGTTCTTTTTTGCATATATGAAAGATGCTCTTTCCAAGCCAAGGTACTATCGACGTAGACACCAAGATATTTATAGTTTGTAACTTCCTTGAGACGATGATCGTGAATAAAGATATTTAAATCATTAGAGTTTTTGAGACTTCTTTGAGTTCCAATCTTCATGACTTCAGATTTTCCTGGGTGTACAACCATCTGATTACTTGATAACCATGAGCTAATGTTGTCAAGATCTTCATTAACACAATTAGATGCTTTGTTGATATCTCCATCACTGTAATGGATTTCAGTATCGTCAGCAAACAAAGTACAACTTGAGTGTTTCACTGCTGATGTAACATCGTTATAATGTGCGCAGAAGAGAGTTGGCCCTAAGACGGACCCTTGTGGGACCCCGTGTCGAAGTGCTAAAGATTTTGATTCTGTTGAGTTGCAAGTTACATATTGTCTACGATTTTCAAGGTAGCTTTTAAACCAATGAAACGCAGAGCCGGACACACCTGCAGATTCCAACTTCTTTAAGAGTAGATTATGATTTATAACATCAAAGGCTTTTCGTAGATCCAGAAAAGCAGCAACAGCTATATGTTTAATATCAATGGACCATTTCCATTCGTCAACAAGGCGGATTAAGGCTATATTACATGATGAACGTTTTTGATATGCAAATTGTTTTTCATTGATCAGTTTGATTTGCAAACCTTTCGAGCACTTTGGCTAAACAAGGTAAAACAGACACTGGTCGATAGTTGTTGCAGTTCGTAGGAATTCCTCCTTTAAAAAGTGGTGAAACGCGGGCGATTTTCCACTTTAAGGGGAATTCACCTTGACGAAAAGATTCATTAAATAGATATGCAATGCTGGGTGCAATGTAGCCAGCCATGGATTTAATTGCTTTTACCGGGATATTATCCGCTCCTGCTGCTTTCCCTGCATCTTGTGGTGTGAATGGCTGCACAAGAAAACACCACCCATCAATTAAAAAAAACAATGAAAGTATACCCCAGCAAGGTGTTACCTCAGTAAATGTTTGTTACAACTCAAATATTGATACATGTCTCCTACAGATACAGAGAGTCAAGACCAAGAAAGGAACAGCTAATGTGATGTGGGATAACGTAACTTCACTTTTCCTTATAACCAATGCCAAAGCGAAACAAGAAAAGCTCAAAGGAGTCCAAGTGATCTCTTGATCATGAAGATAGGAGGGCAAAGCAAGAAAATTGAAACAGTGAAATACAAGCTACCACTTCTGGACACCCAAGGTCACACCGTTGAGTTCAAAGTGTATGGCATCGACAAAATTACCTCTGGCATCGAGCACGTAAACGTAGAAAGCATCGCCCAGCTATTTAAAAACGTCACCAAGGATAAAATAGCACGACCCACTGGTTCGTCGATGTATTAAGTGCATATGAATACGCCGCCTATCACCCTGAGAAGGAACAAAATATCGGTCATCTTGTACGATTGAAAAATCGCTGGAACTGGATATGTTGGAAGAACTCACCCACGACTCGAAGAAATAATGTACATGACTCATAATCTTGGAAACGCGAGAGTCAATACGATTGTAGGCAAAGTCAACATCGAAGATTTTTACACTATCCAGGCCGTTGGTGTACAGTTCAAACCGATATGCGGAAGATGCAAGTATGGAAAATGCTCCTTGGGCAGCAAAGATTAAACCATACAAGCAGAAAACGAACTGGTATTGATTGAGCACAATTTAACGTTCAGCAATAAGGACAACACATGGACCGTTAAATATCCCTGGATAAAGGACCCCAACAATCTTTCTGATAACCGGAAGTAGCGATAGCAAAAAATAGCTGCGACTGAACGACGACTGAGAAAAAACGCAGATCACGCGAAGGTGTATAACGAACAGATAAAGGACATGGTATCAAGAAATGTGGCACGAAAACTCTGAAAGAAAGAAATGACAAGTTACATGTACACAGTTCCTACACATTATATTTCTCAAGCCAGAATCCAAATTGACTCCTGCCGACTAGCCTGTACAGTTTTTAAGAGCAGCGCGAACTGTATGGGACACGTTTTAAAAGAGTATTGGGCAAAAGGTCCCGACTTGCTCAACAACTTCTTAGGAGTCCTGATACGCTTCAGAGAAAATAGAGTTGCTTTGATAGGAAACATAAAGACGATGTACCACACAGTGAAAACATCGAAGTTAGACCAACACATTCACAGATTTCTATGGTGCGACATGGATAACACAAGAGAGCCAGACACTTATATAATACAGCGAATCTTATTTGGAGACAAACCGTCCGGCACAATAGCCACTATAGCACTGAGGAAAACGGCAGAAATGATGCGTAAAGTGAATATCCAGAAACAGCTAACATAATCCAAAGCAACACTTACATGGACGATATCATCCAAAGCAAACATAACCTTACAATGGCCAAGACATAGAGAACGCTATCTTCAAATGAAGATTTCGAGTCCAAGAGTGGGTATTGTTAGGACATATTAACAAGCAAAAAGAAACAATCATGGTACAAAAACCACAGATACCAACAGACTCGATCAAATGGGATCCGTGCAAAGGTCAGCTATGTTTTGAAGTCAAGATTAACTTCTTACCGAAATGAAAGATAACTGCCTTACAAACAAACAAACAAAACAACCACTGAAACCCTTTCTCAACAACACATGCAGAGAATGATTCTCTCACGGATCAATAGTGTGTATGATCCTCGAGTTCTTGGATTAGCTGGACCGTTCACCGTAAGAGCGAAGATCCTAATGCGGCATTTGTGGGAAAGTGATCGGTAGCTAGCTATAGACTGGGATGATCCCATTCCGGCAGAGAATGGAGAAAACAGGATCACTTTCTTCAAAGATGTGCAGAATATGGACCAAATACGAGTCATAAGATGCATGAAGACCTCAGATGCAATTGGAGAACCTATTCTCATAGTATTTAGTGATGCATCTCAAGACGCATATACTGCATGCGCATATGTACCATGGAAACGACAAAATTGTCAATTTGAAAGTAACCTGATTTTATCTAAATATCGCCTGGCACCAATCAAGAAATTAATTTATCGACCATATAGAACTATGGAGAGAGGCATGGAACAAACGCTTCAAAGCCTTCATAGAGAAAGAATGTACGTAGGTACCGATTTCAAAGAATCTATCATATCGTTGACTCACAGATAGTGCACGCTGTGATACAGAAACCTCCTACGGATGTAATATATTCGCTGCCTCAAGAATAGGAGAAATACAAGGAGGAACAAGCCAAACTGATTGGTACTGGGTAGAAAGCGAACACCATATCGCTGCCGATTGTCTCACGAGAAGAAAGAAGGGTAGCGATATTGGACTCGAAAACAACCGGCAGAAAGGATCCGAATTCCTAAAACACCCGAAATACAAATGGCTAGTAACTCGCAATTATTTAGAACCACAACTACCCGAACGAGTCAATTAATACGGCAGTGGTTACAAATATCGAGGGATTTCAAGATACTCTTACAGGGAGAATCGACATCACCAATTACTCAAATTATAACACGCTGTTAAGAGTGTCTGCAAGAATTTTTAAACTGTATGACAGAAACCCTAAACCATTTCAATTAAACGTGACACGCGGTCTCACCCCACATGATGTAGAAAAGGGTGAATTGTTCTGGATCGGCAAAGCTCAACAAAACATGGGGAAGGATATCGAGAACGGAGAATACAAGTGGTTATGCCCTAAGATGCACGAAGACGGTGTATATGTGATAAGAGGACACAGCGAATTATGGATGGAGATGACCTATAATAAGAGAGAAGTGATACTCCTGCCATACGATCATCCATTCTCAAGTCCTTTTTGTAGAGCACAAACATAGGATAGGGCATCATGGCGTCCTAACTACAGCCAGCAAAGTTATGCACCAAGCATTGGATTCCAAAACTCTTGAAACTTGTGAAATCCAGATGGGCAACCTCCCAACTGGAAGATGCAAAACCAGCCCCACCTTGGTACAGTACAGGTATCGATCTATTTCGACCCTACAGAACTCGAGATGAAATAAAGTAAAAAACAACATCCAAAACGTACGGAGTGATATTTGATTGTTTAGGGACATGAGCTGTCTACTTGGATATAACAGCAGGCTATAGTGCATGGTTACCCATCCAAGCTATTCTCAGATGATGGTATCCAACTAGTTGCAGCAAATAAAGAACTATCTAACATCACCAAGAATTAGGATTGGCACAAACTAAAACGTCTTGGCGTTACAGAAGGATTCAAGTGGATCTTTACATTTGCAGAGGCACCCTGGCAAAACGGAGTCACAGAAGCTTAGACCTGTAAAACGAGCAATGAACGCTTCCATCGGCAATAGTATTTTAACATTCTGAAAGTTACAAACAGTACTTTACCAAGTCGCCGACTTACTTAATGAGAGACCAATAGGAAGGCACCCTACGTCATGAAACA
>JALIRR010001129.1:22500-47500 GCA_023091755.1 Montipora sp. Colony 1 RG-2022 | reverse complement strand
ACAATACTGAATCTCCCGTAATTATGTATAGAGACGTCGTGCATCAAGTTATTTGGAATAATAAACACATAACTGTTCAAAAGCAATCAACCTTTGAAAAACACTTCTGTTATAAAGGAATTATTACAGTCGGTGACCTCCTGTCTGATGCTGGAGTCTTTCTAAAGGGTGCAAATGTGTTAAATACAAATCTCTCTTCATTAGAGCGTTTTAAATTAATGGGTATTGTCGATGCAAGGCCTCTTGAATGGAGGCAGATCATTACACAAAGTGCACAACATCTCCCGCCCTAGATGTTTAATTGTACGATTAAACATGATGAAACAGATAGATGCGAGCTACAGGACGATTTCATTGCTAGGTAACCCGAAGAAAGATTCTCAAATATGTGGCTAAAATACATTTGCAAATGTATTTTAGCCATGTGACTCAGGTCTTGGTTGATAATAAGATGGAGCTGACAGTAAATGAAGAAATGTACATTACTTACTTACTTACTTTTATTTATACACGGTAAAATCTTCAGTATATATTACAATAAAAAGTTTTATTGCAACTACAATGTACACTGTTTTACAAGATTGCCGTGTGGGAGCCCGACCGGCACCTACTATATAGTTGGTCAATTTCCCTTTTAAAGTATTCTAGGGAGTCTGATTGTCGCAAGCTGATTGGCAAGCTATTCCATTACAGTCCTCCGCTTTTACAAAAAGCACGCTTGCCATATATAATTTGTGCGCGGCAAAGGCAACTCAAGTTTAGCCTCTACGTTTCTTAAGTTGTATTGCGTACTGCGGGTACTGAATGAATTCTGGATGAGGTACGCTGGGGTGAGTCCATTGATTGTTTTAAACATTAATTTAGCTTTAAGCTTTTGTCGGCGAGTAGTTAGATCATCCCAATTTAACAGATTTAAAAGGAAAGTGGCACTTGTGTCGTAATTGGACCTCGTAATCGCCCTGGCAGCCCTATTTTGAAGCTTTTGAAGTTTATCACTTAAGGTTAAGTTGCAATCGCCCCAAATGGAGCTACGATAATCAAAGTGGGGTAATATCAACGCTTGATAGCTTTGGAGGGCAATGCGCTTTGAGATGTATGGTCTTATTCGTTTAAGGGCGCCTATAGCTGAAGATATCTTGTTGCTAAGATCACCTATATGATTAGACCATGAGACCATGTTCGTCAATTATCACACCTAGTGATTTAGCTTCTTTAACTTTAGTGATTAATTTAGCATCAATCTCAACGTTTACTTGATTGTCTGAGAATGAATTTAAACGTTGGTTTGACGCAATAACCATAAATTCGTCTTCGCAACATTCAAGCTCAGTTTGTTGGAAATGATTCATATATTAAAGGAGAACTGAAGGCTAGAAGATCAAATTTTTTTGTGTCTTATTATTATCGAAATATAACGTCCTTTACCTAAACAAACAGGAAAAATCCTTTTTCATCTTGAAAGGCCTTGAATTTGCCCAAAATCTTTGGTTGTTTTTCCAATTTGAACGCCCGCCATTTTGTTTGCTTTTCCTTCCGGTTACTTCCAAAAAAGGAATGTCAGCCGCCATGTTGTGACGTCATTGCGCACAAGCAAGCAGCTGGTTTTCACTGAAATCTTCTGTTATCGTTAAGTCTCAACATAGTACTCCGCTTTCTTCGTCGTTAATACACGTAAGTTTATGGCAGAACTTGAACCATATTCTTTCGATCCAATGCGAGAAAGTTCAGGATCGGAGGAAGAGGAAGCAACCGAAAGGGAAGACTCAAGATGGGGAAATACGACTTGGTGCAGCTGTGATTTTTGCTTGAACTGGGAGGCCGGGACAGCAAGAAAAGGAATACATCTGCTGCCGCGAGATAGAGGAGCTATGAACAAATCTCAGGTGAATTGATTGTATTCAAAAGGCAATAAAAACAACTTGATTACTAAGAGATTCTGTTGGCTGCTTTTGTTTTGTCTGTCATTTCGATTCAATTTGAGAAACTATTCGTTGTGTAACGCAGCATTCTAGCTTTTCGACCGTGTGTTTACAAAGAAAAGTGCTATAAACTGCCATCGCGGGTCTGAGTGCTGCGATTAATGAACAACATGTATGTAAACACATAAGCTCTGTTCGTAGTTTTGCGAATTTTCAAACTTCAATTAAACATGCCAATCACGAAATAACGTGTCCCAGTTGCTTGCAAAAACAACCTTTCGGTTCACTTCTCCGGCGCTTGGTTTGCCATTGAAATAAAGAAAACATAACTTACTCACTGGGCATAAATGGAATCGATGGAGTCGCAAAGTTAACATTTCATCAATTACATGCAATTGTCGCATCGACCGCTGTGGCCAAGACACCTTCAAAACAGGAGGGTTCGAAATGATCCGAACAGATGTGACAGGGCTGGATATTTGGCTAGTTTTTTCTTCTAAATTCGGATGATCCATTCTTCGAGAAGGACTTCATTTTAAAGAGGGAAACGATGAGAGTTCTACTAGAACAGCCCACAATAGCGCACTGAACCATTTTTCAAGTTTCCCGCGTTCAAGCAAGTGAGCGCAATGACGTCACGCATAGCGCCCAAGCCTGCTATAGTACAGCCAGAATGGCGGACTTCCATCGAGTGACCAATACGGATCTTTCTGGCGTCATAAAAACGTCAAAATGTAAGGAACCCCTCAAATACTCGAATATTTCCTTTAACTAAGTCAGGCACGACAAATTTGGCGAAGGAAAAAATATTTCATTTTTATCTTCAGTTCTCCTTTAAGACTTCTTAACTCTGAATTTAAACCTTTCTCAAGATCAGTCAATGTGCTGGAAGCAAAGGTTAGTTAGTATCATCAGCAAACATCCTTGGGGAGGTCAACCTAAGGCAATTTGGCAGATCGTTAATGTAAACTAGGAATAAGGGTGGTCCTAGGTTGCTACCCTGTGGGATGCCACAAGGAACCGGTGCAGCATTAGACAACTGGCCAGCAAGACTACATCTCTGACTTCGGCGGAAAAGATAAGATTCAAACCACTTAATACTGATTGTATCGACACCATATATACGGAGCTTCCGTAAGAGAATATTGTGATCAATGGTGTCGAAGCCCTTTTTAAGATCTATGAAAACTACACCGTTTACAAGGCCATTGTCAATATTAACCTACCAGCTGTTTGCATGCAGCATCAACCATGGCAGTAAGGGTACTGTGTAACGATCGAAATCCAGATTGACTAATTGAGCTTTAGAGGAAGGTTGTCACTTTTGGTCGCACAATAGCGGCAGCAGCCGTTTGACACCTATTCTGACTGCTTTTTATTAAATATGAAGGGACCAGCCGGCTGGGAATTATTGTTGAGAGCAAACCGGGCATACAGATCAACCTAAAAGAGCTGAAAAAAAGGATGTAGAGCAATCCCACCATTTCCTCAAGGAGTTATCCAAGACCTGAATTTTTACCCCTATTCACTCCAACAATGAATACCTGAATTGCCGCCTGGCAACGTTATTGCGTACCTCCAAGAGTGGTACCGTATCACTGAAAGCTCGTGCATGTAAAGGCATTTCCTCCGGGAATAATTAAAAAATTTGGCTATGAACTGGCCCAGTCTATAACAAAAGCAGCGTATAACTGTGGAAATGCTCTAACATCACACCTATTCCGAAGGTAAAACAACCTCAATCTGAGAGCGACACCCGACCTATCTCGTTAACCCCTATTCTGTCTAAGGTCTAAGATTTTGTGGTCTCTTGGAGGCGCACGGCCGCTCCCCTCTCACCAAAGACAGGCAATCCCTCATAAGTTGCAAAACTGAACGCTTTAAAGGAACCTTTTTTTTTTCCGGCAATGTGCCTCTATGCTCATGGCATATGATCTAGGAACTTATAGGCACGTAATGTACAATTTAATATATACTACGGGGGGTGACAACTCTAACAAACGCTGTTTGAGTAATACTAGGTCTTAACTTAAGTCGTCCCGGATATTTGGATCATCCTCCCGAATTTCTGGGATACATTCCCGGAAATTTAACCTAAATAAAAACGTGAAATAAAATTTCCTACGATGTTCCGATTTTTCTCTGCAATGTTCCGGAATTATCGCGTGTTTCCCGGAAAAATTTCCAAGAGCCCGGATTGCCGGAACAATTTTGGCTTTTCCCCGAAACAGCGTTTGTATATACTCCTAGTTTCTAGCTTTTTACCTATGTATCATATCTTTTATAATTGTAAGGGCCAATCCATTTTGAACACGATGTAATCAGTTTAAATTATTTTTAATCAATACCTATATTATTGCAAAGTAATTTCGTAATTCGCTCACTTCTCAGCGCGATGATTTTATTAATAAACTAGAGTTACCCATAAAATTCACAAATTATGCAAGGCTAAAGGTAACCCTCTTGATAATGGAGTTAAATGAATAGAGTGTAATGTGAAGTGCTAGATTTCTATCCCATATGAACCATGTGAGCGTAAGCCCTACTGATGGAAATGGGCCCACACAAGGACAGAGAAAAACTCTGACCAGGGGCCCGTTTCTCGAAAGTCCCGAAAACGTTTCGGGCCCGAAAAGCCATTTGTAAACCTGCCAACCCCTTGTTCAAGAACGCCGATCTTTAAACATGTTTTCAAGTTAGCAAATAGCAAATTGACTGTAAAGTTTGACGACTTAATTCCTCTCCGTTCTTGAGATACAGAGGGAATTGTGACACTCGAAAATAACCCGTTAAGTTTCGGGACTTTCGAGAAACGGGCCTCAGGGTGGGAATTGAACCCACCATGACTTTAACATCTTCAGTTCCCACGGACTTGTAGCTCAGTCGGTGGAGCGGCGGAGATCTAACCCGCAGGTCGTGGGTTCAATTCCCACCCTGGTCGGAGTTTTCTCTGTCCTTGTGTTGGCCCATTTCCACCAATAGGGCTTACGCTCACATGGTTCATATGGGATAGAAATCTAGCACTTCACCTTACACTCTATTCAGTTAACTCTGTTTAAAATATAAGTGCTACACGGCCAACGTTTGTATAAACGTAACCTTTCTTCTTGATAATGTTGTCCCCATCATCTTTATTGCACGCTCTGCAAGTGAATGGGCAGCCATGCAACTCAATATTGCTTCAGTTGAGTGACTCACATTGATTGCATGGAACATCATGGTGGCAGGCGGAAGAAGGCATTGCATTGCATTGCATTGAATATATTTCCCGTCGACAACAGGGACAGTGGTCAACCATTCTCAGTCTCGAGTCGCATTAATTAAGTGGGCAAATGCTTAGTACTTTGAGGTCTCTTCATAGGTTTGAGGTGTCAGTGTTTGTAAAACTTTTTCATTTAGCCGATATTTATACCACGAGAATAAAAATAAATGGCATCATTTTCAGTAATACTCCTTGAATGTACTTTTGAATCCAAAAAATTAGTATTTTCTAATTATTTGATCGTTATTTTTTCCATGTGAGCTTCTACAAGTAATAACAAATAGTCCTATTTTAGAGGTTTAAGCTACCAGGGATTTGAATTTATTTTACTTTTTTCTGAAATCTTAAGAGTTTTTGACCGGGTATTCAAACAAGCTGATGGTGTAAAATCAAAACACTGGCGACAAAAATATTGAAAAACGCTGACACCATTTTGCAAATCGAACTGTGTTAAAAATAGTCCTGAAAATTTGAGGTGTATCGGACAAAAAACTAAGTAAAAGGGCGACTCTTGTGCAATATTCTGAAGTTGAGAAAACGCAAAGCAGTTTTCAAGGTGAAATGTGAAGTCACGATTTTGCCGTGACACTGTAAATGTGCGGGGGGATCCTATAAATTACCACTTTCGTATTCGTTTTGTTCCACTTTACCACTGTTCCGCTGTGACCAGTGTTCCTCTGCTCCTCTGTACCTACTGTCCCTCTGTACCCACTGTCCCTCTGTGCCCACTGTCTCTCTGTACTCACTGTTCCTTTGTACTCACTGTTCCTCTGTACCTCTGTGCCACTGTTCCTCTGCTCGTCTGTACCCACTGTTCCTCTGTTCCTCTATACCTGCTGACCCTCCGTTCCTCTTTGCCTAATGTTCCTGTTTACTCGCTGTTCCTTTATACCCTCTGATCCTCTGTTCCTCTGTACACTTTTTTCCTCTGGTCCTCTATACCCACTGTTCCCCCGTCCCTTTGTTCCCCCTGACCCGGTAATAGTTATCGTTGCTCTGTACCCTGTGTGAGACACGTTCTGTCTCTGTGTAACCTACAATTGTAGTATTTGTTGTATGAGGCTCTTTGCTGTTAATGTTTAACTGTTCGGAGCCCGCTGTAGGAGAGACTACCCGGGGAAAGTGACACGTCAGCCAGCGCAAAACGAAATATTCAAAGAGCCCCCCTTTTTATCTTACAAAAGAGGAAAATCCCTCAAATACGTTTTAGTCAGAACTAAACTCAAGACGGGAATAGAAAAATATTTGCGAGCCGCTGGAGTCGTGCTGGCCCATCAATACCTACCAAACCGTTTATCATTATGCATTCGCATTCAAAAACCGCATGACGCATTGAAACTTGCCGCCCAGTTCAGTTCTCATCACGTCGTTGAAATTCAATGCTAGTTATAATCGTGATAAAGAAGACAGCACGAACTACGGTTAGTTGGATGACATAACTGAGGTGAGTTCATACAAAAATGATCATTTAGAATAACAATTCGATCGAACGTTGGAACATAAGTTAGCATATTTCAACAATGTCAAAATGCCAAAACATTCGGTGCTTTTCCGAATGTAATTCAAAAATCGAAAACAGGTCGGTCGTTTCTCCAAGGAGTCGTTTCGCAAACAGTCAGTTCACAAACCTGTTGGGTCGATTTGCAAACGTCCAAATAGTCAGTTCTCAAACGCCTGATAGTCAGTTCACAGACCTCGTATATTACGCGCACTCTGTACTGTTTTGAAAGCTTACTGATAAAAGCTTGCGTGTAAGACCATTGCATAGTCAACAGAAGATTCAGACCGAAATAAAACTGTGAACAGACCAGCACAGCCTTGTTTATTTGCGGAATGAAAGGATGAAATTTACTTCCCGCGAGTTCGATTCCCATCTTAAACGCACTGTTAAACTGTCAATTTTTACTGACTTGAAATTTAACGTTTAACATTGAAAATAATCTTAGCCAATTTTAATTTTTTTTTTTCGTTTTATAGATCAATTAAGATCAATTAGTATGCACGTTTGTCCTGACTCGCTAATAGTTGACAATCAAGTAATTAAAAACACTTTTCATTGTGTTTCTAAAGTAGTGACTTTATTGCACAATGCCAGTAGCTTTCAACATGTTGCCTGACAGGAGCGCTTCCTTGAATGGACGCTCAGGTAATTTTTTGACAAACTTCGAGCTCGCCTTATAGCCGAGAGCTTTCCTTAGTTTTTAGGGTCTCGGGTTAAAGCCATGATCGGCGAATAAAAACGGTAAGCACAATTCTCACTTTTATTCGCACTGGGATAAATAATCCTCCTATTGTCGCTTGCGCGGCCCTTAACAAAGAAGGTGAGACTTCTTCATCTTCAATAGGATATTGTTTCAAGACCTTAATGATATGTATCCTAAACAAAGAACTGAAAACGCCAACAATAGGGAGTTTAAGCAAAGCACTACGACTGGTGCTACTACGGCTGCCGTGACTGAAAAGGTCTGGAGAGAGTACGTCTCGGTGGTCTCAGTGCTAAATTTTAAGTTTAGCAAAGCAAAATACAAAGAAACATGGGCTAAGGAGTTTCAAATCTCTTTTATTTAGTTTCTCACAGCCAAATGGCTTCCCTCAAAGGACAATGGCCGTGGTTCGCCTTGCTAGGACAAACAGATTATTTCTGAGCAAAAGCAAATACCATACACTTTGTACAATAACAATTTGATCAATTAAATAAATAATTTCGGAGACAAATATCTCAAAGAATATCGAGTGAAGAACACAAATATATGAATACTCAAAGAAGCAAAACAGCATCGTATAGTATCCAGACATAAGACATCTTCACTAAATTCTCAAAGCAAATTTAACCGACGATAAACAAACTCGTGCTGAATACGAACATTTCACTTGACTCACTTCGCCATTCCAACACCTTTACCAAAACTTATCGTAAATTCATGATACGGATTTACAAGCTTATGAGAAGCAACCTTAACACAATCTTTTGACCTAAATTAACTTCAAAGGGTATAGTATTCAATGGAATTCTTAAAATGCCAATACGGCAAAACATCCCGACTCAGGCAGTCAAATTCCACGCTACGGCTGGATGCTACCGATATAAATATGCAGTGTCTCATTTAGGAAGAATTTTACTTCCGGCAGCCGTATCAGCGCCATCCGTAGCGATTTGCTTTAAGTCCCTAATATCTACCAATCGCATTACTGCGATTTCCATCGGTCCTGAAATTGAGGTCTGCATTAAAAAGGGGTGTGATTTCCTGTTAATTTCATTCCACTGTACTTCTCGGAATACTATCGCGACAACTCATCATCGAAACATTATTAGAAATGGAAAGCTTTCATTGTATTTTCTGCATCGAATAAGTAACGTCACGTCAAGAAGCACTCTGGTGGGTAGAGCGGACTTCCCCTGTATTCATTGATCGAGCTACTTGACAGAGAGGCCAGACTAGCTGCCGTCACTATCAGGCTCGTTTTAGACAACAAACTTAAACGTATATGTAGCGTAAACTGCGCCAAAAGACCGCCATGCAGCTCCTTAAGACATGCTCACACCCAAACGGCCCAACTCGTGCTTTACAATGCATTTTAGTATTATAGTTAAGCTAGTTGTAGAATTTTAAGTTAGTATTATTTCAAGTCAAGTTTACATATAAATTTTAATTAAGTACTATCAACGAGTAAGTTCAGCTGCAAGCAATTGCAAAAAGGTTGAGACACTGAATGGAAAATCCACCTCTTCTTCCTAAAACCCCTCTTCTAGTTCATAAGAAAAGGCTGAACGCCCCTCCCTCCCCCCTGCCCTTTTCCAATGTCGATACCCTTTAATCTGAGTGCCAAGTGGAAATGGAAACAACTTTGCTTGGGGGGGGAAGGGGGTTGGAAATGCACTGACTTGAATGACACGCATTGTACGGTTATCAACAGCGAGTGTCTCATCTCTTTTTGCAACTGCTTGTAGTTCTGGTACGTTGGAATCGGTAAATGGATAGGCTGTATAAGAAACACGATGTCAAGTTAAGATTGCGTGTAATTTAGGTATTATCAACGCGTAAGTTACTTGTGGTATTTTGAAATCGCTAAAATCGATAGTTAGCAACTATTCCTCGAAGTGTGGTGGCTAGTGGTGGATATTTACCAAGCAACGTCGAGTCTCGATGAATATCCACCACTAGCCACCGACACCTAGGTGAATAGTTGTTTTAGTATACACTAAACAGTGAGATAATATCTATAGCACAAAAATATGATTTTAACTTATATATTCCTGCAACGATTACAACAATTTTCGGGCGCAAATTCCGCGCGAATTGCGGTGAATAGGAAAGGATATCCAGAGTATGAGTAGCCAATCAGCGCGCGCGTACAACGCTATCCACTGTTTCAGTATATACTAATCTCTATTATTGTAGCGCAAGAAATGCGATATCAAGTTATGTTTAAATGTAGTTTATTACTATGAAGGCAGTGTGACCCAGTGGTTAGGGCGCTTCCTTGAAATCCGGAGATCCCGGGTTCAAGACCCGCTCTGACGACTCGTTGAATTTGTTCCTGGTAGTTCCTGGTCCAACCCCCCAGCTGCATTTGTAAATACAGCTGTAGCCAACTAGTTTGCCTTCGGCCAGTTGGGATTCTTAACAGTTGTTGTTGTTGTTGTTGTTGTTGTTGTTGTTGTTTCGTTATGTTTCATTGGCCCTGAAAAGCCCCTATGCATGGGAAGCGCTCAATTAAGTACTTTTTTTTTTTTAATGAATAAAATGATTGAATGATCTCAAAAATTCTTTGACTTGGGCCATTTTAGTTTCATTAGGAGGTTTATTTTGTATTTATTTTGTATTTCCGCGTAAATACAAAATAAACCTGATCCGCACTTTGGCTTATCGCTGCATTAGAATTTGTTCGTCACCCCGATTGTTACAGTTTGCCCTAGATGACCTCAAGAGGATTTTGTTACCTAATGGCTACCCTATGGGAACTGTTAAATATCATATGAATGATGTCGTTGAGAAACATCAAAATAAGCCAAAAGATCCTGTACAAACAGTTAAGAAAAAAGAAGTTCTTATCGTTCTACCTTTCTTAGGTCATCACAGCAAACACCTCGCAAAACAGCTGAGGTCTTGTATAAACAAATTCTATGGTATTTTCAACGTCACAATAGTTTTTCAGAACACCCGAAGAATCAAGTCTTTTTTCCCTTACAAAGATAAACTAACTCCTTCCTTCAGGTCAAACGTAGTGCACAGAGCAAACTGCTGGGATTGCAATGATTTCTACATAGGGAAAACGAAACGCCGATAATGTGACAGAAAAACAGAACATTTTAAAGCCCTAACTACAAATTGTCACGAATCTGCAATTGCTGATCATGTTTTCTTAACCAACCATAGAATTAAGTGGGATCATTTTGAAATATTAGCAACTGGTCATCAGACATGCATTGCAAAATTAAAGGGTCTCTGTTGATCCGTGATCTGAAGCCGGCCTTAAATGAAAACGTTGGCAGTGAGAAACTGTATCTCTATTATTAGCATATTCTTGTCGTTTTATGTCAATCAATTTCGTTAGTTCCCAGTCCGTACAGTTGTATTTTTTGAATTTAAATTTATCTATAACTGAATAATAATCACTTCTGATGATGTATGTTGTAACATACGAAACGTTAAGTTTATAAAAGTTATGCAGTTCAAGCAAATGTTTGTAACCGCTGTTTGCGTTTTATTCCTAATGATTGAATAATATGTTCGAATGAAGACCTTTCAGTTATTGCGTTCGACGAGATACTCTACGAAAATCTTAAGACCGGTTGTGTGCTGAAGTAGTGCGTAGCTTGTTTATTTCTTCCGGAACAAGTGACCCAAATGTTCCAGATGGACTGCGTTTTTTGGTTGTCGATAACTTTTGAGTTGTCGATAACAAATAGTTGTCGATAACTAAATGTCAAGTCTGTGGAGACCCTCAGTTATGTTTTACTAGAGCACCTTCAAAAGCAAAGGCAAATTATGTAAAGGACGCCAACTCTTCTGTTGACCTTTGCTCTATGTTTTACAACATAGACAGTAGCTAGTACTTGATTTTAGGAACATTTTTTTCATTATAATCTTACTCGCTGACGTTTGCGAACTGACTCTGAGACGTTTGCGAACTGACAATCGGACATTTGCGAATGGACCCAAGACGTTTGCGAACCGACCGTTGGCGAAACGACTCGTTGGCGAAACGACCGGTTACCATTTAAAATGTCAAAACATAATTCGGGAGCTTAACGAATATAATTCACTACTACATCAAAACAGAATTTGCACTCTACTAATGACCCTTATAACGCTTAATAGGAAACGAAAGCAAACATCTCATACCGATTGTCAGATGCAAGTACTTCGGCAAATTAAATATTAACAATTTTAACAGGATGGATAACAGAGAAGTCAGCTGCCCTCTGTGCGCGTACTTGTCTGACTTGTCGTTTCTCTGCTAGTAACACTGTCTAAAAATGCGTCTTTGGTTGTTGTTGCTCCACGGCAGTGTTGCCTACGCCATCACTCGCATCATTGATCCAGACTTTGAAGGCGTTAACTTCGCTAAAGCTCTAATTGGAAAAAAACTCAATGGCAGTGTATTTCGAGTAATGTCGACAGTGGATTATGAGGTCTTTTGTCAAGTAGAGTGTGTTAAAAATATCCGTTGTTTGTCTTACAATTTCGGTACCACAAACCAAACAGGCAACTTCATATGTGAGTTGAGCAACTCTGATCGATTTACAAGTCATGTTAATTTGATGGAAGATGAGAAATGGCTGTACAGAGGTTTACAGGTAAACAAATCCCGAAAAATTAGAATGTTTGCTTTTAAATTCATTCGAAAAAGAAGCTGACCTTCGCAAGGTGATGTTTTAAATTTCATGTAGGAGGCAAATTTTCTATGCCAATGAGTCAACCTTGCAAACGCATCACGAAGCTCGGTTATGGATTGGGCAATTGAAGACATTAGCCATCCAGATCCGTCCCAAAAAGAGACTCATTGCTGTGTTTGTTTTCTCTTTACAAAAAACAGAGTGACTGTGAAACGGAAAACTCTCTCTGTGGCGACAAAGGTATTTGCGTCCCAGACTATGCTGGAGAAAACTGGAAATGCAAATGCAGTCTTGGATACGTGGGGATACCATGTGGTAAGGTCCCTCTCAGAACTCGGGAAGAAAGACTTTTACAAGGAAGTTTACGACATCTAAGAACCCAAAAAATATATTGCTTGTGATTACGTGGCTTACGATGCAGTGTAATTAAAATTGGAAGTTGTTTTGAAAGTAATATAAAAATATTAACCCCTTCAAACTAATCATGCTGCTCTTCATTAAGCATTGTCATTGGTTTCCTACCTCGAATGGATTGCTCTACGCATCCGACTTCCATTTAGATTTACGTAGTGCTGAAAACGCATTTAATACCTTTAATTTACAATGATAATTTCTGCTTTCATTTGCTGTGTACGGTATTCTCTTTCAATGTGTCCTGAATTTCTATCATCACTTTCTATCTAGAACCGAAAAGCTGTTTTCATCTTCTTCAAAGCGGCATTAATTCCAGTGGCATGTACAACATCAACCCCGATGACATTAAACCAATGACGGTGTGGTGATGGACGGCTCTGTTGATTTTTATCGTGGATGGGCAGAGTACAAATTTGGATTTGGAAATCTAAACGGCGAGTTTTGGCTCGGGAATGACAACCTTCATCGCATAACTGCCGCTGGAAACATGACACTGAGAGTTGACTTGGAAGATTTTGATGGGAACATTACATTCGCGAAATATTCGTTTTTTACGGTGGCTGATAGTGCAGATAAATATCGGCTTTGGATTGGTGGATACAATGGCACAGCCGGCGATTCATTGACATACCAAAAGTAAGAAAACAGCAATTCCTGCACCCTTACCTGTCCTGGTTGATCAACGTTAGGGTGGGGCATCTTTGAAATTTATCAGTTGTGTGAGAGTTGGGGGCGGAAGGAATTTTAAAAGTATTTGCAAATCTATAAGGCGGAGAAGCAACGGTAGTTAAATTGGAGAAGAAGAATGTAAGAAAATAAGTGAATGGCCCGGATAAATTCAAGGGTAACTACGAAAGGCTGAAAAACAAAACAAAAGGAAAGAAAAACAATCGATAACAAAGCAAAACTCGATAACACTTTGGAAGAGTGTTATACCTACAAAAGCGACAAATGTCGTTACATTTTACGATGTCATGCGGAAACAATGTGAATACAATGATAGTGGAGCTGGTTGGCCGAGCTCCCTGGAGTGGCGGAATCGGAAACGGTAAAGAAAGGCGTAGCTTCGTGTCCTCGTTGGAGAACTCGAATTTTGACCTAGTTTGCTCGACCCAATGTTGATCAATACATGTCTTAAAACACTCCTCATTTCCTCGAAAACAGATGCATATTAACATAGCACGCCAGTCTTAATGGCTCAGTTCATACGATTTTCCTGTAGTTCAGTGGCAGAGCATCCGAAATTGCTTGTGATCAGAAGTTTATAAGTTTTATAGGTTCTCCCATAAAAAGCCGAGTTTGCACGAACCATCAATGACTCATATCTCGACTCATACCTCGCTGTTTTCGGCTGTAGCGGTTGATTAGAGTTATTTCGGTTTTTCATGACTGAAATGAAAGCAACTTTGCCATGTTGACATGATATTCTGTCACATGAGATTATGCGCTAATTTAAATGTCGGAAAAATTGAAAGAATAATTCCAAGAAGCGTGTTTTTCAGTGTCGTGAATGAAAAGCTCAATGCATCGTGTGTACGACCGGCACTTCCTCGGTGATCACCGCGTGCAAATTAATGAACTACCTTCCATTACCATTCTCTTTTTTCTTTTCTTTTTTCAATGTTCCTGCTCACAGGAAGCGCTAGCGAATTGTGCTTCACTCTAACTGTTTCTCTTATTTTATCCTATTGGTATGCAGCTTTCCACTAAAGATCAAGATAATGATCTTCACGCTAAATCTTGTGCAGAAATGTACAAAGGCGCTTGGTGGTATCAAAGATGCCATCACTCAAATCTCAACGGACAGTACCTTGGCGGAACACATACATCTTTTGCTGATGGGGTCAACTGGAAGCTCTTCAGAGGTCATTATTACTCCTTAAAACGTTCTGAAATGAAACTAAAACCGAAAAAGTAAGCGTCAATTTATGGAAGCTATTGATTTTTGATGTTATTGTCTATATATATATTAGTCGGAAGCTACGTTTATGTAATAATATAATTTTAGTGCTATAGAACGTTTGCGAATAAAAGTGAGCTAAAAGGATCTTAATGGAGCCAAACTGTATTTGTATCAAAATATTTTCGTTAAAACATTGCCGCTAATCTCGTAAGGAAATATATTTCATTTAAGTTTCAAATTCCTAATTTTTACCCATCACTCAGTGTCGCTTAAGGTAATTCCTTATTATTGCATTGCGCATCCCTACTGCGCACGATTTTCGCGTCATTAGCGCGCGCACATGAGCACGTGCGCATACAAATCGTAAGAGATTTCGCTCAAACTAAACCCGATAGCGAAATAAATGCTCCTTTTCTCTCAAACGAGCACGGTGACCCCCGTTTTTTTTTTTTTTTTTTTTTTTTTTTCAGGTATTTGCTAAGGACAGTCTAATAAAGAACATATTTGAAGAAGAAAAAAAGTTTGATAGTAGAACATGAATTTTTTTTGGAAAACAGTTCCGTACTGGGTGTATTTTACCCAAGGCGAGGACTTCAACCTAACCACGGAACTGTCCCAAAAAGTGCACTATTCCCACAACCAGGGAATCAAAGTCGGCTTAAATGAAGCATTACTGCTTATGTAAATAAAAGAAGCTTTATTTTCAAAATAACCAAGACTCAATTCTGTATGAAGGTGATTCGAATTTTTAACACGAAAACAGTGAAAATACCCCATTTTAAGAGCCTGCTGACGCGTAAACAAGCACGGTGACCTCATTTTTTTATTGCATTTTTTTAATGTTCATATCATGAATGTTAATTATGCCAAGTTTCCAAAAACGTTTGATAGTAGAACAATTTCAAGGGAATTACCTTAAGTGGAAGATTCTTAACTGAATAGCCCAAGTAGAACTAATTCAGGCAAAAGTCAATATCTGTTTTCTTAGTAGTCGCTTAAGACAGAGAACCTTCTTGAAAAATAAATTTTTCTCAAGGTTTTAGTCAAACATTAATTTTATAGTAAGCGCCACACCACCCTTAAATGAATGTATAAGAATCTCATGTAATGCGGCCTTTCAGTTTTTGTTTGAAGGGGGCTCCTTGAGTGAATTCTTAATAAAGGGCCAGAGCAGCTTCTCATGCAAGACATTTCGTTCTTTTGTTTTGCGGAAATTGAATTTTCATTCCCAATTTTTCAACGGCTTCTAGACAATATATTCTGACACAAATGCGATGTCCTTGATATAGCTCATGATATTCAGTCAAAACGT
Source organism: Montipora sp. Colony 1 RG-2022 (assembly GCA_023091755.1). Taxonomy (NCBI): domain Eukaryota; kingdom Metazoa; phylum Cnidaria; class Anthozoa; order Scleractinia; family Acroporidae; genus Montipora; species Montipora sp. Colony 1 RG-2022. The sequence goes on along the minus strand of JALIRR010001129.1, from coordinate 31,849 downwards.
TTGTTTAAATTGTTGCAAGAACCATTTTTGCGAGAATTTTAGGCGGTGTTTCTTTGCAATATTTGCACAGATTCACCTTTCTTTCTTTTTTTTCTCTTATGTTTTGTTTTGCTTTTGCTTTTATTCCATGAAAAATGATATCTTCTTTGTCTTGTAAAAACTGATAGTTTTTTTTTACTTTGGGTAAATGGTCCACTTCTCCTCTTCCCATCCTACTATTATAAGCCAAGCCTTTGATTCGGTTGAGAGAAACATCCTTCTTGAGCTTTTTCTTTGGCTTGTTCCAACTTTTTGTGAAAATTGAGGACGCTTTCTCGACGCTCTCGAGATATCCTTCTTGTTTTATTCACTTTTATAAGCGAAATTTCAAAAAGCTTGCACACAAAATAACCTTTTGCAACACTTCCAACATAGTTTTGTGGACGTTTTTAAGTTGTGAGCTATTATTTTGCACAACTCTGCTTTTGTCTTTTTCTTCGATAAGACCTTTTTTACTTGGCGTAATTCCCCATGTGCACTGGGCCGCATTTTATCTACATCTCCTTGTCTGCTATTTTGTTAAATATATCTTGATAGCTGCTGTAGTGTTTGTATTTACATCCGGGATCTTTCCAGCTCGGGAACTGGCGGTCGAGTGGGCATAGGACAGGAGATTGTGTAAGGAACAGTATGAACTAGGATGGTGTTTTCGATTAGCTTCTTTGTGATCCATTAGGATATTACAGCCGTCTATTTCCAAGCCTGCTATGTCCAAAAGATTTGCATTTTCCTTTTTTTCTTTCAAAAACGTAGCACACTCACCAGAACAAGGGGTTTCCTTTTTCTATTTCAAGAGGAGTTTGATTGAAAATGGAAACATGGTTTACACATTTTTGAATGTCTTTCTATAGACACATTCTAAAGAACGCAAACGTTTTTTCCAAGAAGCGCTCCGATGCACCCACAGTTTTTCTTTTTGCCCGAACCCATTTTTCTGATTTTTTCGAGACTCTCCATAAATTTTCTTTTTCTGTTCAAAGCGCACCACTATCTTGTAAAGGTCATTCCGGGATTGCGCAAGGAACTGGGGCGAGTTTCAAATTTGAACCAGTCGATAAATTGACCCCATCACGTGAAAGATAACATTGAGATTGGCCGTCTGTCCAAGTTTGATGCTTTTAGGTTGAACAGACGGACTTAAAAACGTAGTTGAATATCCATACAAACGTGTCTAATCTTGAGACTTCGACCCCCAAAACCATATTAACTACTTAATAACCGAGAGTGAGGTCGTTACAGCAAAATCTCAAACTGAGGCCTTGTCGTATTGACCGAACGACAGTGAGGTCTATACAGCTGGGCCGAGGTTTAAGATTTTTTCTGTAACGACCGAACAGTCGAGGTTATGAAGTTGTTCGTTATATGGCTAACAGAACGGTTCTAAAGAAGAAAAAACTAATTTGCATAATCCATAATCGGGCCGTGGGCATTACGGGAGAATAATGCCCTAGCGCTTAGCTGCTCTTAGCCAATCAGAGCGCGCGTTATGTCGGCCAGAAACATTAGCTATGTAATTAAAACTCTTAATTTTTTTTTACGATTTCGGTAATATTCATAAAATAGATAAAATAGGCAAACAAAGTGATTTTTACCTCACCTATTTCCAAATAGTAGGTCCATGACAGAACTTTTCAGTCGTCCCAAGTCTCATAAATTTTAAGAGTTTAAATGATTTTGGGGGACGCATCCTCAAATTAGAGACGTTTGTATGGATTTTTAACTATGTTTTTAAGTCCGACCTAAAAGCATCAAACTTGGACAGATTGCCAATCTCAATGTTATCTTTCATGTGATGGTGTCAATTTATCGATTGGATCAAATTTGAAACTCGCCCCAGCTCCCTGCGCAAACGCGGAATGGCTTTTTGGAGGGCGCGGTGGCCTCATGGTTAGTGTGCTCGACTCCGGAGCGAGTGGTCCGAGTTTGGGTCCTGGCCGGGAACATTGTGTTGTCTTCTTAGGCAAGACACTTTACTCTCACGGTGCCTATCTCCACCCAGGTGTATAAATGGGTACCGGCGAATGTAATGCTGGGGGGTAACCCTTCGATGGAATGGCATCCCATCCAGGGGGGAGTAGAAATACTCTTAGTCGCTTCATGCCATGGAAACCGGGATAAGCTCCGGCCTGATGGGCCTCCTGGCTCGTATGCAGAAACGTTACCTTTTTTTTATAGCACTTGGCTACAGTATAAACCAAGCCTTCAAATGGGAAAACGGACCGGCAAAAGGGCGTGTGGCGAAAGTCAGCCCTTCTTTTCTCTAAAAATAGAAAAGTGCGTTTTCGTCAAGTACAGTCCTCAAACCTTTCACGTAAATGACGCTTTAAGTAGTAAAGAGAGATTCAGTTCGAGCGACGTTTTTTTTTCTTTTTTGGGCAACTTGTGAGTCGAGCGAAGCGAGGCGAGCAAAGTGGACCAAGAACAGCCGTCTTCGAACCGAATCACTCCTTACTGCTGAGGAAATGTAGTATAAGATCATCCTGGGAAAAGAATACTTACTTTCCTTACTTTACTTACTTTACTTAGGCCAATCGCTCCAGGTGGATTATAGGCCATCGACAACCCCTCGCCAGCGAACTCGAACTTGGGCTTTTCGTTCAGCTTCTTTCCAGTTGTATTCTATCAGCTTCAGTTCCACACTTGGTCCCGTTGCCAGCTGCTTCTGGAGCGTTCTCTCTTCCTCCTCCCTTGGGGATTCCACCTCAGAGCTTGCCGGGTGATGTTGTTTGGCGCTTTCCACAGGGTGTGACCAACCCGGCCCCATTTCTTTCTCAAGATCTGTCCACTTACCGGTTGTTGTCCCCACGCTGCCAAGCTTCACATTGCGAATTTTCTCAGGCCACCAAATGTTAAAGATGGGTCTCAGGCAACAATTTATGAAGGTCTGTCTTATGGAGTTCCTTTCTTGTCCGCCTCCACGTCTCAGGTCCATAGAGGAGAACTGACTTTACATTGGCATTGAAGATGCGCAGCTTTGTTTGTGTCCTGATTTCTTTAGACGCCAGATGTTTTTGAGCATGTTAAATGCTACCCTCGCCTTACCAATTCCTGCTGCTATGTCTACATCTGTACCTCCTTGTCTATTTATGACACTACCAAGGTATGTGAAAGAGTCTACCTCCTCTAACCGCTCTCCTTCCAATGTGACCAGATTTTCTTTGATGGTTTTGATCCTCATAACCTTTGATTTGCCCCTGTTGATCTTCAGTCCTGCTCTTTTTGATGCTGCTGCCAGTCCAGTCCTCCAGGTGTGATCAAAGGGTCCACTGAATTCCATTGTTTTCTCCCTCGGTGGTGGTCCTCAATATCCAGTCTATAACAAGAAGAAACATGAAAGTTGATAGCAGGTATCCTTGTCGAACACGAGTCATGACAATGAAGCAATCTGAAAGCTAGCCCCAGTGCACCACTCTGCATGTCATTCCCTCATAAGATTGCTGAATGATTGTAATGATCTATTAAGGGATACCATAGTGCTTCAGAAGTTCCCACAGTGTATCTCTGTCCACAATGTAAAAGGCCTTTTCATAGTCAATAAAGTTGATGTAGAGAGATGAATTCCATTCCAACCATTGCTCCACTATAATGCGAAGTGTGGCGATTTGGTCAGTGCATGACCTGCCCTTTCTAAAAGCTGCCTGCTGGTCTCGTAATTGATCGTCTACTACTGCCTTCATTCTATCCAAAAGAATTATGTTTAGGACTTTGCAAGGTATTGATAGAAGTGTAATCCCCCTATCATTACTGTAGACCCTCAAATCTCCTTTCTTCTCTAGTTTGATAAGGAGTCCCAACTTCCAGTCCCTTGGAATCTCTTCCTCCTCCCAAATGGCCTCAAATAGTCTGTAGAGAGGTTCAGTGGAGGTGCCAATGTCTACCTTTAGGGCTTCTGCAGGAATATCATCTGGCCCAGCTGCCCTACATTCTTCAAAGACTGGATTGCCTTTCTTATCTCCTGTCTTGTTGGTTTACCACAATTAATGGGCAGCTCTATCTCTGCTAGGGGTATATCTCGGGGGTCTTCTGGGGCAGGTCTACTCAGGAGTTCCTTCATTGTCTTTGATTGGCTTGTCCGTTAATTGGTATTGTGCTGAGGGCTTCTTAGAAGTGTTGTAAAGCTCCGTCATATTCCCTTGTGTTCCTGCTTTCTCTGCGTTCTTGGCTAGGTTGTCTATATGGCTCCTCTTGTGTCTCAGGGGAAGCTTGCGTGCCTCTGGGACCTGAAGAGCTATGCCAGCTGGAGCTTACGCTCCTGGTAGGGTCTCCCATGCTGGACAGGTCAATGGGTAGAGGCCCGACAAACGGGATCACCTCTCCTCGATGTAAAGAGGTTGACGAAGGGCACAACCCTATCTATAAAATACAACTGTTACAGAAACATAGACAACAACTTCAAGGCAGCAAGACTTGGGAGAGGAGGGGCCCTTGGACCAAGGGTTTATGACGCAGGGCAGTGAAAGCCGTCGGGAAGCTGTAATGCCGACTCCCATTCTAACCCCCAAGAGGATTATTAATATAGCCACTTGAAAGATCAGGACCATGTTTCAAGCAGGGAAAGCAGCACTGGTGGCACGGGAAATTGATAACGACAGAATATTGCTGCTAGGCCTATGCGAGACGCGGCGGAAGCAGTCAGGTCAGCTACAACTACTTTCAGGTCAGAAAATAATTTATTATATTCGGGTCACGAGGATGAATGCGCACCACACACAGAGTTGGTGGCCACCATGCTTTCCAAGGAAGCACAGCGAGCGCTCATTAGCTGGAAGGCAGTCATTCCACGGAATGTCACAGACAGTTTCATCACAAAAAAGAAGAATATCAGTATCACTGTTGTACAGTGCTATGCCCCTACGAATGATACTTTGGACGATAAGAAGGGAGAATTCTATGACCAACTGCAGAGTGTAGTTAACAGATAAAGCGATAAGGATATTACCTTACTCATGGGAGATTTTAATGCAAAGATAGGAGATGTCAACACGGGATATGAGCAGGTTATGGGCATACATGGGCTACATGAATGAAAACGGAGAACGGTTTGCAGATTCTTGTGCACAAAACAGTCTGGTTATTAGGGGCAGTGTGTTCGAACACAGGCGCATCCATAAAGCAACGTGGAGATCGCCTGATCATGTGACAGAAAATCAGATCGACCATGCGTGTATATGTCGGAAGTTCAGGCGGTCTCTAGAGGATGTGAGAGTAAAAAGAGGAACTCATGTTGCATCAGACCACTATATGGTTCTTGCAACACTTAAGCTACACCTGAAGCGCCACAAATCACCCACTAAGGCCACTAGAACAAGGTATAATGTGGACCTATTGAGTGACAAGGAGACACCAGATGAGTTTAAGATCAACCTCGCCAATAGGTACCAGGTGCTGCAGCAGCTTTATGACGATGAAAACATTCAGCTTGAGAAAAAATGGAAGCAGACAAAGAAGATGTGGACTGAGACATGAGAAGAGACAGTTGATAGGAAGAGGTCCCAGCATAAGGACTGGATGTCGGTTGAAACTCTACGAAAGATACAAGAGAGACGGAAGAAGGAGGCCATTATATTGAACACTTGTAGAACAAGAGCAAGTAAGGCGGAAGCACAGCAGCAGTACCCAAGGGCCTGGGAAAAGAATAAGATAACAATAAAAAGCAATATGATTGTAAAGTCAGTTGACAATTAAAGTCATCCCTGTTCTTAAGATACAGAGGGAATTGTGGCATTCGAAAAAGGCCCGTTAAGTTTCGGGACTTTCGAGAAACTTGCCCGAGAAATGCACGTGATTAGTTGCACGGAGATTTTGATAAGCGTCAAGAGGTGTACATGTCCTCTTGCATTCATCACTCACTCACTCTTTCAATACACCACTTTCACAAAAGGCGACTACCTTTACATTCTTTTGTATTTATGTTACTTTTAAAACTTGCTTGTTGTAACGAGGATAGAAAAGCGTATTAGCATTAAAACAGAAGAATAGTTTATTTGGCCGCCATTGTGAAAGAGGTCTATAGCGGATCTTGCCAACCACTGACCTAGTAAAAAAAGACATACCACGCTATGCTAAGCACTAACTCTAGAGAATTCACATTTATATTTAATTCACCCCCGCGTGGCCACGGATATGGGTTCTCACTTTTGTTTGTGCGTTTGTTTTCAGGCAGAAAAATGCTCTCAAAAGAACCAGTGTCTCCGCGGAAGGCCGACAGTTTCGGAAGCTGGCCGAGATAACCTGACAGAGTGCCCTTGCAAGCATCAAGTTGAAAGTAACAGATTCCTTGTTATCACTTAAACGTCCCACAAATCCTTGCACCACAGATTGTCATGAAACATGGACGCATTATCGCATCTTTTTTTCGTAGTTTGTCTCAGAAAATCCATTCGTAAGAGAAAACAGCGATGATCACTAAGTCTGCAGTTTCACATAGCTATGTCAAATGTACCATTTACGTGACAATTATGATATTTCACAAAGAAACAAAATTGAGGATATTCAAGATACTTTGTGATTTTAAAAATGATTGTTGCACATAAAAAGGTAGGATGTTCAAAATATTTGTCAATAAGAATTTGAAAACCGTTCACAGTTCTAATATACAGTGAATTGTATTGAGCTACGGTCATTGCAAAGTGAGTACGAATACTTATTCCTTTAGTTGTTAAAAAAGAAAAAACAACAACAATTGCAGTTATATAAAATGTCACTAAGCAAGCACGCAGACTCCCAATGTTAACGGTTCGTTCAAATTTTGAAAATTGCCTATATGGAATGGAACGAAACTTTCTGGTTTGATAAATCAGTCCAACTCAACTCGCCGCGTGTTCGAGTAAGCCTCGAGCCAATTTGCGAAGTTAAGGCAGTCTATTGCCCGATTTCATACGTTGGGAATCTGGAACCTAGTTGGGTTGTTTGCCGGACGGAAGTGGCGCGCCAGTGGCGCCAATACTGAATTTTATTCTCGAAATGGCGGACAGGAATAGCAAGAAAACATCAGGGTGGCACTGGAACTGTGCGAGTGCACTGTGCAAAAATAACTTCCGTACTCAAGGGGTCACGTATTTTACGTTACCATCTGATCCTGAACTTCAAAAGGGCTACGCGAAAGTTCTCATGAACGAGAATGTAAACTGGCGGAAACATGTAATTTGCAGTGCCCACTGGAGCAAAGGAAGAAAATCCAAAAACCAATTGCCAGACGTAGTTTGTACTCAGGAGTATGCTGAAAAAATAGCGGAGGAATACTCCAAAAAACCGAGTATCGAGCTGAAACGAAAACTTGAGTGTGCAAGGAGAGTGTTATCATCTATAAACGCAGCATCTAAAAATAATTGTACTCCCAGAAAAGCCCCAGCGAGTAGGACACCGCTTCCTTCACGTCCTGCTAAAAAAAGACGAATGTTACCCGAGAAACTGGAAGCAGAAAATGCCAACTTTAAATGTCAAGTTGAAAGATTAACAAAAGAACTCGACGAGAAAAGGAGGTGTATCGACAATTTGCAACAAGACCTTACAAAACTTCAAACAGAACTGAGTGCTAATGCACAATATTATCAACAAAAGTTAACTGCAAAGACAACGGCAATGGAATTGAAAGAGTTTATTTATGAAACCCTTAAAAAACTCCCCCCAAAAATATTTTATATGACTGGATTAACAATAACTGAATTTGATTGTCTGTTTGAATGTGTGCAACCTTTCATAGGTGCAATGATTTATCCAGATTGCAAAGGAAGTGAAAGCACATCACCTCTAAGGAAGCTAGACAAAAAAACAGAACTAGTATGCTTTTTATCAATGTGCAGACATGCCTTACATCTTGGAGTAATGGCATGGATGACGGATACCAGCTCATCAACAATGTCAAGGATATTTGTTGGTTGGTGTGTGTTTCTAAGCAGTGTCTTTGAGGCTATTGATATGACCCCACTGCCTGGTTTTGTGGACAAATTTATGCCAAAACAATTTGTTGAGGCAGGATATTATGATACTGCACTCATTGGTGATGCAACAGAAGTTTGGATTTCCCAGTCTGAGAATTATGATTTGAACAATATCACATTCTCTAGTTACAAGAACCATACAACAGGAAAGATATGTGTATGGACAGTGCCTTGTGGGTTTCTACTCCATTGTACTGAGGCATATCCCGGTAGTATAAGTGACTCAGATATAACTGACCAGTCAAGAGTACTAGATTCTGTTCCAAGAGGCAAAACTGTCATGACTGACAAGGGGTTTAATATAACAGACTCTTGTCATCAGAGGGGTCTCCTGCACAACAGGCCCCCCATGAAATTTAACTCCCAGTTTGATGAGACCGAAGTTGTTAAAAATTTTGACATTGCAACTCTTAGAATTTATATTGAAAATTACATTGGCAGGGTTAGAGACTGGCAAATACTCAATAGGTGCTGGCCAAGTGGTAGAATTGATTTATTGGGTTATTGTTTTCAGATATTTGCCCACATTGTAAACATGCTAAAAAAACCAATTGGGCCAAAGGAATGAGTAACAGTTGTGTGAAGTCTGATGCAAAATTGTCTTCAAAAATTAACTCTAAATTATAACACTTTAAAAGCTTTTAAAATGTTCTCAGAAAGACAGTTCAGCAATAACTGATGTTGTAGTTACAGTTATCTCTTTTCATCGATTCACTGATTTGCTTAATTAAACACAACTTTCTTTACCTGTTTTGCCATACTGTTTACCCATGACCTAAAATTGCGCAGTGTGTCAAAGGTAGGTATACTTCCTAAAAGCTGCTTTCCCAGCTTAGCAAGGTAAGTATTCTCTTCATAATGCCATTCAGTCACAACCTCATGCTTAAGAATATGATCTGCAATTTCTTTCATAACATCAATCAACAGATCATTTCTTTTGATGAAAAAACAATTAGAGATTTTTTTTTCTGGTAGGTAAGACTGTAAGAATGTGATCTGTTCCCCCGTACAACACATTTGGAAATTGCCCTGAACGACATGTGAGCCAGTGACTTTCTCCAATGGTGTGTCAGCATTCTCTGCCCTTGTCTTTACTTCAACCAGAAATGCTTCTGTAATGCCGTCTGGGCTAGCTCCATAATTAGGATCATTTGGATGTCGAAAAAATCCACAGCTTGACACAGGAGCACCTTCATATAGGAGAAAATAATGCAACAAATATTAATATTAAGTTGGGTATTCAGAAGTTTACTCTGGATACATTGGTGAATATGGTTCCCCTCTGGGCAAGGGGACATTATAGTGAACTCATTGATAAGTTACAGAGATATGCATCTGATATTTTACATGCCTCCATTGTATGGGTTAAG